>JZKD02S1675850.1:505551-522332 GCA_000966675.3 Picea glauca
TGAAGTCCCTATGTCAGAAAAAGTTGCAAATAAATGTATTGTTCGACCATGGGAATTGTTCGACCATGGGAAGAATCACGATTTAAACGAAACCGATATGGACTAGGATATGAAAATGATGCTAACAATTTTTTTCATATTCCTAATTATAACAAACCTGTTTTCTTTGTGAGTGGAGTTTTTTGAATGAAGATAAGACGACAGAGCTTGCATATATTGATAAGGAACAGGTACAGGATATAGCTGATGATGATGTTGCTAATCGGTCGGATAAAGAACCCATACAGTGCAAACACTGTCACCGGTTTGGCCATGATAAGTCAAACTGTTTTGATCTTCACCCATGAAAAATTTTGTGGGAAGACAAATCATCCCTCAGTAAGGTGTCAAAAGCGCAAGAGGAAACAACTTCATTTTGGATGGTTAGGGAATTGGCGTTGGCGTTTGGAAGCCAAATTATTGGAGCAGTCTTATCACCAAATTTATACACAAGTACATTTGTACTTGATTGGAGATATTTCTACAGTTGATGGACATGAATGTTTTTCAAGATTTGATTATTTAGGGTATGATCGGGGCCCAGTTCATGTGGTCTTTTGTGTTGAAGATCGAGTTTTCAGACTCCGCCGGAAGATAGTTTGATGTGTTGGATCTCTTCTTGGCAAGGGGGAAATCTAGTTGAGTCAGGTTCCAAGTTTGATTTGAGTCAGGTTACAAGTTTGATTTAGAGCCTGTGAACAAATGATCAAGTATGCAACCTAGTTCTCGGTATCCAATCTTGTTCTTGAATATATTGTTGTTGTTATAGTTTGTGGTCAACTTAAAACCACCAATTGAGCAGAAGACATACATGAATTTTTGCTTGTTACATTTTCATATTTTTGATCCTTGATCTCTTGTTAGTTTATGGTCAACTTAAAACCATGCCATTTAGTAGAAGAAATCAACTTCTACTAGACATTCAGTTTGTGGTCATCCCGAAACCACCAGATTGGTTTGTTGTCATCTTGAAACCACCAGATGAGTTTGTGGTCAACCTTAAACCACCAATTTAGTAGAAGACATCAATTTCTGCTATTTTCTTTTCAGAGTTCAGAGAGCATTTTCATTCAGCCCTCTGAATATTCGCTTGACACATGTGATTGTCAAGTAGTGGCAGTTTTTCAGGCAAGAACGAACTTATGATTAAGGGGGGATGTTAAAAAACTAATCATAAGTTAGTTGGATAGTTAAGTTAACCTAACTATTATTTAGTTACATGACAGTTATGGTCTTTTGTATTATATATGTACATCTATGTACATGATGATTTACAGAAGTATTGATGAATAGAGTTGATGAATAGAGTATGCCTTTTCTGCCTTTGTTTATTCATCTCTATTCTTCGTAGTTTCCTGATTGCTTCATTTATTTACATTATGTTTCTGCTATTTTTTTCATTATGAATCTAACATTCAGTTCCTAAACATTGAATATAACAACATTGATGGGGTATTTTTTTTTACATCTTCTGAACCATATGTTTGAAACCCCAACCAACAAGCAAGTAATTGATTAAAAAGAATGCATGGACAATGAAAAGCTACCTTCGATAATTAAAGCCTTCTCAAACTATTAAATCTAAATGTATAACTTTAGAAGGTATGTGATGCGTAATGGAAATAATGAACAATATATTGAAGTTAAATGGTCATAGTTTTCAAACAGCATTTCTTCATTTAAAAAAAAGGTTAAATCAGGACACTGGTGCCGTGATTGCTTTGCTCACTATACACAATCAAATGCAATGTATTATGCCGTGATTGCTTTGCTCGCATACACAATCAAAAGATATTAATTATTCAACATGTTTAGAAGAAATCCATGAATCGATTTCTCAATGTATTATGCCGCGATTGCTTTGCTCACTATACACAATCAAATTAATATTGCAAGAAAGCTGTGTAAAGATATTAATTATTCAACATGTTTGAAAGAAATACAGGAATCGATTTCTCTATGTTACTGTTTATTTGTTGGAGAGGAAATGTGTTAATGGGAAGAATTATTTGAAACACAAAGTAAACTTGTTTTAGAAATCCCAATTTAATATAAATTTCAATATAATTGAAATTCATAACATTTCTTTCCACTCAAACTTAACAAGATGTATCTACGTTTAAGATGAATAATTGAAATGTATCCATACAAGATGTATCTACGTTTAAGATGAATAATTGAAATGTATCCATGTTCAATATGTTTAAGATGGACAATTGAGTAATTAGAACATTTATAATAAATTTGGAATGGGATGTAAATGAGTACATGCTACATTTGTAATTCGTTCTAGTTGGATTTAGAGGTCTTTTCTATTAAACATGAATATTTAATAAGATATTTTTATATCAATTTTATATATAGATAGATAAAATAATTTAAAGTAAAAAATGCTCAGATGCTTGTCTTGATGTTGATAGGACAGAAACCAAACTAAGGGCTGTTGGGACTGATACATTGATGGGTTCAAGGCCAACGAGTGGTGCTTTCTTTCTTTGTGGTGTTGTAACCTTATTAGATGACCTACGCTATGCTACCTTTATTGTTGCTACTTATTGACCCTCTACCACCCTTCCCATACCAAGATATCTATACCACTATCATAGTATCATCTCCAAATGAAAAGAAAGAAGTTCAAAAGAAAGAAGTTCAAAAGCAATAATGTTCTATTAGGTGTGTGCCACAAATAGATGTTTATGTATGAGGATATGCCTAATTCCTTGTTGAACATTAAATGATATTTAAAAAAATATTAATAATAAAAGAGTATTTCAATATCTAATTTAAATAAAATATTTCAATATCTACTTTATATGTAAAGCAATTAAAAATGTTTAGTCATTTTAGATTACCAAATTTGTAGTTTTAAGTTGAGTAGAAGATAAAATTACATCTCTTATAATACATCGGCTTATAATACATAGGTTTAGAAGAATAAATTATGTAATATTTACATGTATGAATATCTTGCTACCCATAGAAGGTAAAGGAAATAAATGAATACAAACGAACAAGCCATCAATGGATACTCTCTTAATGGAGGAAGATGATATTGGTATATTGGGAGATGACTTTGAATTGGCAAAAGATTGGTGGCTTTGTTGGCTTTGTAAAAGTAGTTATATGCTGGAGATAAACTATACACAAATGAATGAAATTGAAATTAGAAAATGAAATTGTTTTAAAAAAATATTAAGAGAGTCATTCATTGAACATTGTTTAAAAAATATTAAGAGAGTAAGATTTTTTTAATATGAATGTAATGTTTTTTTTTTTTATATTTTAAATTATATATATAAAAAAAATTTATATATTTTAAATACTAGATAGAAATTTTGTAATATTTACATATTTTTTCATTATCTTTTAAATCTTTTTTATTTTATATATATTTATTTGTTTCTTTCACAAAATTTAAATACATTTTTTTAAATAACATTTTTTTTATAAATTTTAATTTATATTAATGAATTTTAAAATACGTATCCTTTTTATATTTTAATGAAAAACGGATATATCATGTTTCATATAATTGTTTTGAAAATTGAAAGAAGATTCTTCCAACCTTTATTAAGAAAAATATATTTTTCATGTGTTTATAAAAAAAAAATTACCACTTTCATATAATTTTAATTTTATAGAATTCAAGGAAATTTTACAGAATTCAAGGAAGATTTCCTAAAATTTTCATTCTACTTGCAAGTTCAACGGCGTTACACAAACCTTTGGAAAAGGTTAAACATTGCTCTATACATGAAACCAAATTATTTAAAAAATAAATTTTGAATAATTTATATGGTTTCGTTGAGTTTGTTCCATAACTAGTTTAGATATTAAAAACAGACAAATTAATAGAAAATTATTTTTTTAAATATAATAGTTAAATTGATTTTGATAATTAATTTTATTAATAATTATATATTATTATTATTTTATTGCTATGGTTTGTTTAGTTAATTTAATTTTTATTGGCGATTATTTTAACGGTACTACGCATATCATTTAAATATATTAGTCAATAATGAAATATTGATATGGTGATGTGACTTTCTTTGATAGTATTCATTTAGTAAATTTTAAGGGGATCGCATCTGGCCTGAGCCACACCAACCCTTAACATAGTTGGATTTTTTTGTCCCGGCAGGTTTCGAACCAGTGACTTTAACATCACGGAGTGGCTTAACAACACACTCTGTGAACTGTCCTACACCTCAGGGACATAGTAAATTTTAAATTTTAATATAGAAAAATATATTTGATTATATTGTTGATTAAATTTTAGTAACAAATAATTAAAATTACAAATAGATCAAATTGCTTTTAGTTTTCATTAATTAATATATTAGAATTTTAATTTCTACATAAACTTAAAAAACTATTTTAACATATTAGAATTCCAATTTCTACATAAACTTAGAAAATTATTTTTCATTTTCTATCCTTGTAAGATTGCAAACATTTCCAACTCTTATTAGTTTTTGTTGAAGGTGTAGAGGGACTATAGTGATGGATAATTCATTGACTTCATATTAATATGTCTTTTGACTATAAATTTTTGCATCATCTGTATTGTTCGAACTATATAACTAAAAACATTATTTTTTATATAATAAAAAAACTTTATGTCATCGTCTCATTGGAGAATAGATTGGAGGTCTTATTCCTAGCTTCGATGTTCCCAATGTTGTAAATGTTTAGATATCCAAATTTTTGAGATTGGATGCTCTTTTTTAATTTTTATTAAATTTTTACTAAAATGTTTACATACCAAAAGTTCTAAGCATCGACGTTGTTTTTTAATGTTTTTATTATTTCTATTTGTATTGAAATGTTTACTTACTGAAGGTTTAGAGAATTGCCACTCTTCTTAAGGTATTTGAGTAGGCCTGACAACTTAAATGTTTACATAGCATGATTCCCTTAAACATGCCTAATAGCTTAAATGTTTTCATTGTGCGAGGCCCTTAAACAACTTGACAACCTTAAATGTTTACCTAAATAGGCTTCTACGAGTACATTTTTCCTTGAATTTTTCCACAAAATGTTACAGCGAATTTGGACAATATTGTTGTCCACCGCCAGTTGCATAGCCATCGTATGTTTCAAACTTCTTCTATATTTGGAATGCAATTTAGTCATCATTGAAGATACATATATTGTTTACGGGTTCGGTGGTTGTTTCTTGTTCGTTGGTGCGTTGGTTCGTTGGTTGTTGCTTGTTGTTGTTTGGTTCAACTTTGCAAGGTTGAGGACCTGCACTTGTGGTTGGACCTATTGGTTCTTGTTGCTTTCTTTTTTTTTATTCAACTTTCGAGGGTTGGGGTCCTACATCCATAGTTCGCGTTGTTTTTTTTACTTTGCGGGGTTCAAGACCTGCACCCACAATTCAACCTGTGCTTATGTCATTCATCTTTGTCGAGTAACTTTCGATGCCATAATTTCATTTGTATTCGTTCTTTGTTGTTTACTGTTTGCAATTTGCAAATAAGAATGTTTAATTATTTATACTCGCATGGTCGTAATATGTTTATGATGTATTCTGTGGTTGGGATGCAATTTGGTAGTCATTGAAGATACATATGTTGTTTACTGGTCTAGTGGTTGTTTCTTATTCGCTGGTTCTTTGGTTCATTGATTGCTTATTGTTGTTGTTTGCTTCAAGTTTGCGAGCTTGAGATCTTGCGGCTATAGTTGGGCCTGTTCATGCTTATTCGCTAGTTTGTTGCTTGTTGTTTTCTTTTGTTTATTTCGGCTTTGCAAGGTTGGGGTCCTGCACCGACAGTTAGATATATTTTTTTGCACTTTGCGATGTTCAATTCATCCACCCACAAGTGGACCCTTGGTTATGTCGTTCATCATTAACGAGTAAGTTTCAATAATATACTTTTATTCATGTTCATTGTTTACTATTCATTGTTTTCATTTTGAAAGTAAGAATGTTAAAGTATTTATTCATCATTCTTGTCCTACAGAATTTGCATAGAGGTTGGCATATCTTTTTCTCCTACTCTTCCATTTTCCTCCAATTTTTTCTCGGGACTCTACACCATGTTCATGCCAGTGTGATGTGCACAACTTCGACTGTCATTTTTTTTAGCAATGCAAATTACGGTCCTTTGTTGTGTGTGACAGATTCGAAATCTAGCACCTATATCGTGCCTGCCTATCCCATACAGGAATTGAAGCCATTTCTTTCGAATGAAAAATACGATGTCAATCTTGTTGCCTCTGCAGGATGTTCTTGTAGAAGAAAAATGCATGTATGTGAAGAAGGGTTGGGTAGGATACAATCGTGCCTAGGCTGCAACAAAATTGCATAAAATTGGCATATCCTTCCATCCTGCTCCTAAATTTAGCTCCAATTGTTTCTCCTAAATATGAACCATACCTACATACCTTTGCAAAATGTTCTTGTAGAAGAAAAAGATACTGAGATGGTGCTAGCAAGAGTAGTGTTCCGTGGATTGCAAATTCCAATATTCAATTTCTATCTCGCTTCACGTGCAACATTTCTAACATAATGAATGTGTTCTCAAATGCATCACACAATTTACATATGGACGAAACCATTATCATTCTAGGATACTTTAGTGTGGACATGCTACAAAATAATGGCATACCAAATAATTGGACAACTATTGTGCAATTACAATGTCCACTTTCCTTTGGTTAAGATAAAACATGTGAAAAACGCAGTTATTAGCCATATATGGTGAAATATGCCCATATCACAATACAACCTCTTTATCCTACACATAGACTGGTCTGACCACAATACAATTTGTCTTGTGCTTGAAATATGAAATATACATCAAAGATATTAAAAAGGTATATTTCCATGTCTCAAAGCATATATGGATACTTTGCTGCACAAAGCCAAAATCATTTAGCTGTGACCATGTAATTTCTTAGTATTTACTAGCTTGTAATATATTTTGGACAAGAAAAAATTTATATAATTACAACCATGGATCAAGAAAAGAAAATGTTCATGTTTCTAACCCTCTTTAACTCTATTCTTTTGATTCTCATTTATTGTATGTGCATATTACTTGTTCTTCCCTGCATATCAACTTCCATTCATGTTCATTGTATTTTGTGTGTTCCCACATTGAAACAAACAGAAAAACTGGAGAAGATGAAGGACTCTTTACCACAAGTGTAGAAGAGGAGATACAAAGGTGCATGCTTGTACTCTTATTTCATATTCCATTGTTTTGTATTTCATTTATTGTCTGTATATGTGTTCTACTTCTTTGCACCTAGTTTATTGTATGTAGATACTACGTATCTTCCTACATAATAACTTATCTTCATGTCAATTCTATTCTTTGTGCTGCTACATTGAAATAAATCAAACTCTGTTTATTTTTTTACATGTCTTTCTGCATACCAAATTACCTTTATGTCTATTGTATTTTTCTACATTGCTACATTTAAACAAAGAAAATAACTGGAGAAGACAAGGGACTCTTTGTCGCAAATGTAGAAGAGGAGATACAAAGGTGCATGATTCTACTCTTATTTCATATTCCATTGTTTAGTATTTCATTTATTGTCTGTATATTGGTTCTATTTGTTATACTGCTTTGCACCTAATTTATTGTATGTAGATACTACGTATATTCCTACATAGTAACTTATTCTCATGTGAATTGTATTCTTTGTGCTGCTACATTAAAATAAATAGAACTATAATTATTTTTTTACATGTCTTTCTACATACTAACTTACTTTCATGTCCACTGTATTTTTTGCATTGCTACATTGAAAGAAACAAATTAGTTGGACAAGAAGATGAATTGTTATATGCCACAATAGAGGGGGTTGAAGTACAATCTTCGAGAAGGTATACCAAGTGTAATAGTAAATAAAACAAACAAAATGAGTAGGTGCATATAATATTGGACTAGAAAATGATGATTTGGCAACAATGGGCCTTTGTTGAGACTTCCCGCTTCCAAACATTTCCCTCTCCATTTCTATTTTCCCACTTTCTATTATCCTTTTTTTTCCCCTCTTCTATACTTAACTGAATTCCCCTTTGTTTTTCTCCTCTACTTTCTCTTTCTAGTTTCTTTTCTTAGTTGTATTTCCGGAAATGTCTAGGTGTGTGGGTTGGTGGGCTCACGGGTTCACATTTATACTCATGCTTCTATATCACGACTTTGACCAATGACTTCCTCATTCCATACTTATCCAATTTTTCGATTGTGGATTCCCAGGATGGTGGGCTCAAGATTTCACCTCTATGTTTGGAAGTTCTGCAATATACAGATTGGCCATTGTACCCCCCCATCATGCCCTATTCCCTATTACACATTTTTTTAGTCAAAAAATATGAGGCATACAATTTGATCATTAGGTCCTCATGTTTCCTGAGTATCCCTTGACAACCTATTTTGTATTCCATATCCTTTGAGCCTATATGTGACATTCAAAACAATTATGGACAATATACAATGCATATGCTTATTTATTCCTTATGATGTTCCTATAGACATGCTCGTATCAGAAAAAAGTTGGACTAGGGACATGGGCATGAGCAGTCAATCATCGCAAACATCAACATAATGATAAGCCCAGAGGTAAAGATTCATACATTGTGTTCCTGATATGTTTAACAAACAAATATCCTTAGCTATTTATTCATGTATGCCATGATAAATATTTTTATGTCATCTGCAACACATACTTTGCAATTCACAAGAAGCATCGGCGAGCATATGTGAGACTTCGAACATAACACAAGTTTAATAGACTAAGAGGTCTGGTTGCAAAACTATGGCCTCCATACTTCATCCAAGTTGTGCGTCTACTTGTACATTTAGGCTAGTAAAAAAATAAAACAAAAAAATAATGCCGACTACCATTCACATTACTTTTCATGTTAAAAAAATTTCATGAGGTCTTAAATTATAACACCCAAAATACTATGAATAGAGGGCTTGAACAATCGCCAAACTAGAAAAGTGTTCATTGGGGACATAATGGTCGTCTATAACACCTACTTAGACAAGTAAAACAAAACTAGATCCATTATATGTGCTGATATGACAAACAAGGAAGCCATAATGACAGTCACACTGACTATCCCTACACAACTTGTCCAAAAACATGCAAAAAAAATATTGCCAGGTAATGGGATATCCATTACAAATTTTAATATATTTCCCAAAAAAGTATATGATCACAATGACTGTGATCGGATTGTATCGCTCAATGAAACAAGTATTGTGGAATAAATTCTTGTGATTTGTTCAGAATATCATTTCATATCGGACACAACAATCAACCAACTTGCACAGAGAAATGACACTTACCCAATTGGAACCATAGGTTCATCTATCACACTCGCGAGAAAACTTGGATCTCAACACATTCTCCATATAAAATATGCAGAGTCAAACAACGACAAGGAAATGGTACGATTCTCGATATCCAATTTTTTCCTTTACTTTCACATGTCCATGTATCTTGGTTATCCTACACAACTACTGCACTGTTCCATGTTGCAGATGCAATTGTTCGACTCATATTCAAATTTGTTTTCCTCAATGGAACAACAATTGCATAAAGGGTGATTTCCACTTATGCTCTTCAAAAATATAACAAAGAAAAGAGATGTTAAAGAAAGGATTTTTCGTACAACCCAAGCAACATTTGTAACAGAATTGCAAACAAACATAGTACAGGATCTCAAGAAACTAACTAGCTCGACAACTATTGTGCGTATACATCTACAATTTCTTCCTCACTTTGCTCATACAAATTGCCTTCACCAATTTTCTGCAGTTTGTTTTTTATTGTGCATTTGTATATTATATTGTTCAATATATTAATTGTTACTACCATGTGCCTAGGTTGAGAGTGTTTTGGTTGCAGCAAATGCGTACTCGACCCCCTTTGAGCCTATATGTGCCAAATTCAACTCTCTTACTTATTCCTCTTCTTTCATAAATGATGATACAATTGATTGTCTACGATGTAGTAAAAAATTCCCTTACATATATAGACATTTCCTCAATGCTGCCATATGAACCATCAGAAACACAATCGTACATTGTGCAATTAGACAACCTCTATTACAAGAAGTTCTTGTTGGGTTATCAAAATTTCCATATGAAGTATACCTATAGAAAAAGGCAAAGAATGTCTACATGCTGTGCGACTTTTGGTCCATAGAGAATTTACCTTAAATGAGGGAAATGAAATACTACATATCGACTGAAAAATAAATTAAAAAATAAATAAATAAATCATATCAAGTGCTAGTAGGAAACGAAACAATATCATGTGTAGTTGTCCATGCCACCCAATGAGGATATGAATAGAATTTTGTAATGCCATGGAAAATTGAATAGGAAACACATAATATTGTTCAATCCATAAATGGGAAGCATGAGGACAAACCCCATACAAAGTATCCAACTGTGAATAAATCAGGCCCATCCTTTGAACCATCAAAATGGCTTGATCCTTTGAACGGAACCATCTGGCATTTTCGATAATATTGGAAAATAGACATTGTTAAAACTGGTAGTGATAGAACATAGGACTATCAGAAGAAAATGTCCATAGTGATCTTGCTTCATGGTAGAATAGTAATCAACAAGTTTCTTGGTGACCATTTTGGGGTTTGGTTATAGATGGGATACAATGTCGAATCTCTGATGGTTTTGTGTTGTCTTTTGTTTGACAGACTTTTGTTCATGTGCTTTCTAGTTGTAGTTCATGGTTCTTATAGGCCTGGTTATTTTCTCATGGGAACATATGCCACGTGTAAGAGAAAATAAATACCACGTGTGTTTTTTTTATATCAAATTGTTTGATGCACAGGTCAATGCGTATTGCTCTATCGACCCTTGTGGGATATCCATTGGCGCCTTCTTTATTCAACTATTGCCTTGTGCCTCAAATTTCAATACATTTGGTGTTTACTTGGCTCTTGCTTGTATTCTTCTTTCTAGAAAATTAATAATACATTTAGGATCTTGGTGGTTTTTCTACGATCTTAAAGAATATACATGACCTTATTTTCCTTTTAATATAATCTCTTTGACGCAAATGTAGTATGTGGCTCATTTTAACACTTTTACTTGATTGATGAACTTACCAAACTTCGTCTTCAAAAATATTCTAACCTAAAAGGATATATGCTATGTGAAGTCCAATGGAACTATCATATCAACCACAAAAAATTAAAATTAAAATTTGTCTTAAAATTCAAATTCGGCGTTGTTATACTTACGGTGAAGTTGAGAGTACAATAATTTTACTAAACATTCCAAAATTGATTGTCCTATGGTTTTTTGATGCTTCTCTTATGAAAACACATTCTGGAAACTATAAGAATGACTCGCGTTATCTATTCCTTGATTGAAGATCTTGTTTACCTATTTAATGTACTTCATAGTTACTATTAAGACCATCAATGGGGATTTCTTAACACCAATTCCTTCTTTCGAAAATTTCCATCCCCTTTCATTTTTCCTTCTTCTTTCCCTTTCTGGTTACTTAGTCGTTCTTCGAAAAATTTCTAGGTGGGAGGGTTGGTGGATTCACGTGTTTAGATTTCCACTAATGCTTTTATATCAGGAGTCCAATGACCGCTTCCCCATTCCATATTCAACAATTTTTTTGGATCGCGGGTTCTTGTGTAGGCGGGCTCAACATTGCATTTACATTGTTTTGTCACCTAAAAATAACACTCAGACTTCCCCGATCTACAAATTTACAACCAAATTCCCATTTCTTTTTCTCCTTTAGTTTCCCTTTATGGTTACTTAGTCCTTTTTCCAAATGTCTCATGATTTTATATACAACACCTGAAGTTCCGCAATATAAAAATTAACCATCGAAGTCTGTCATTGTCCCTTGTTTTGTGTTATACATTTTGCAATCAAAAGTTTGGATACATACAATTTGACCATCGGGCCCTCATGTCTCCTGAGTAGAAATTGTAGCCCTATTTTCAAGCCTGTCAATATGCCTTGTTCAGAGTATGTCTCATTCTTTTATGTCATGAGTTCAACCAACCACTTCCCCATTCCATACTTGGACACTATTTCCATCATTGGTTCTCGTCTAGGCTTGCTAAACATTGTGCTTCCATTGTTCTGCGACCTACAAACAACACACAAAATTCCACGATATACAAATTGACCACCAAAATCCATCATTGTGCCCTGTTCCATGTTACACATTTTTCATTCAAAAGTTCGGACACATACAATTTGACCATTGGCCCCTCACGTCTCCTGAGTATAACTTGTGAGCCTATTTTGAATCCTGACCAACCGCTTTCCATACTAGGCCATTTCTTGGAATCTCTTTCGCGGGTTGGTGGGTTGACAAAATGTGAAATGTTTAATCCCTCTTTTCCATCCGTGCCACCTTCACACTTCTTTCTATATATGAAATTATTAATCTTTAATGCTAAAATATCATTGTGTAGGAACCGTTAAGATTGTCATTAATTTCTGAAAGGCTGGAGGAGATATGCCATTAATACAAATTAAACCAATATTTGCAGAGGGTTGTGTTATCCTTTCTAAGTCTTCATTTCAATCATCATGCAATACCGTTCACGAGTCGTCTGGTTGGTGGATTCACGAAATCTCTAATCCTTAATCTCTCTTTGTCGTCACCATCAACTTCACACTTTTTTCTATATATGTGATTAGTAATATTTAATGGTAACATCTCATTATGCACAAACCATAGAGATTTTCATTGATCAACGAAAGGATTGAGGAGATCTCCCGTTGATATGCATTAAACAAATATTTGTGGAGGGTTATATTATCCCTTTCAAATTTTAATTTCAAACATCATCTAGAGAAAACAAACATTCTCGTTAACTTATGGAAGTAGTTCGACAACAGTTCTATCTAGATATAGTAAACACCTTCGGGCATGATGATGAGAAGTTATAGTGCTCCAAGGCATATTATTACTACCAATCTCCCTCCGCTAAGAAGAAAAAAAGGAGATGGTCCCTTGGTGCATCGAGAGATATATTTCAAGCCAAAGAATTCCAAGGCAACCGTGCCTGCTCAGATAGCCTTCCCTCCTGCATTGATGGCTGGCATAGAGGTTGATGTGGTCAACTTCGAGCCGAAAGAATATGATATTATGGAATATGAAACAATGACGGATGATGGAAATGCAGATGTTGTTCCCACTCCTGTGCCCAAATTTAAATCAACCATAATGGGTGGCACTTCCCATCTTGGTGATGGTGGCCCTGACAAGACCAAAGGAAATCGTTTCAGAAAAGAAATCGATGCTGAACACAATAGCCACTTTGCAACTAGAGATTACGAATTCGAGAGGGCCAAATTAGTCCATTATGGGTGAAAGTCTTTCACTATAAGGAAATGGTCTCTTGATGCGCCCAGAGATATATTTCAAGAAAAATAACTATTCAATTGCAGGACCTCTCTCATGTTCTTAGGATATACAATTAACATTTTAGGGGATGAGGACCATAAATCCCAATATTGCAAGGCATATTCCTACTACTCATCTCCTTCCACCCAGAATGGACTAATTTGGGCCTCTCAAATTGCTCATGCAACCTGTGTCCCTGAGGTATTTTTCTTGTAAGGAGGGGGTCTCTTGGTCCCATGTGGATGAGAAAAAATAAATTTGGAGCTCTCCAATTGCTCGTGCAAGATGTGTCCCTGAAGTCTTCAACTGTAAGGAGGTGGTCTCTTGGTGTGTCCTCACTTTCAATTTCGGTCTCTTTCTCTTGCCCTACATCATTTTTTCTCTTGTTCCTCACGGGAAGGTTGTAAGAACTATCAATTTTACCATGAGGATGGGTTCTTATCTCCTCTTACATTTGAATAATTCTAGGTTGATTTATTACTAGGGTGGGTCGATTGAGTGATGTTGTGGGATGTTGTGCTTTGGGTGGTGGTAGAGGATTGTAAACTCTTCTCACCAGGGCATTTTCCCTGTTATTTGTACAATTTAGTGGTGCCTTGCAATGTCTCGAGGTCGCCAACATTAGGAGCATGAGTGTTATTGACTTTCTTCAATCCAAATAATTATTCCACTGCGGAACCACTCTCTTGTTTCTTTGTCACCTTAGGTCTTCCGTGAGATATTGAGATTGCAACAAACAACATTGACCTTCTTAGGAGAAGATTACAAGGACTTCCTAAAAAAACATGCTAATTTGTTTTGTATGCATGTTGAAGAGCATCTCGATGGCTCCTGCATGTTGTCCCACTAGAGGAAAAAAAATGAATCCTATGCATGTTTCTTTTTTTTTTTTTTTGGTAGCTCCTATACCTGTATTTATGAAAAATATGTTCAATACTTCGATGAAAAGAACTCAGTCCAATTTCTATGGATAAAAATACACTGCCCAATATTTTTTTTTATGGATTTACTATTAAAAAAATTGCCTTGGAATCTTGGTTGTTGTTTATTTGCTCGATTTAACACCTCTTCTCATTTTCATGGTTCAATAGTCTCGTAATTCTTAAATATTGTATTGGATCAAGTAATTTGATCTAATCTGGAGCATTGAAAAATTATATGACAATGCATTGTGTCAATCCCATCATGCTTCTATGGAAAGATAAATGAATTTCAGACAGTTTCAAACGAACATTCAATTATATTATTCATGCAGATAGAACATAGCAACACTAATTCCCATTGCAGTACTTGGTCCCCTCCCTAGAGATTTCGATTTCATCTCAACCTTGTTGAACGAACGATTTCTTATTTTCCTTTTGCTTCCTTGATTCCTTTACTACAAAAGGAAACATTTCATTGGTTGTCCACCCCCTAGCCTCTATTTGAGCACTTTTACTTTATTAATGAAATTACCAAATTTATTTTTCACAAATAAAAAAAAGTGATATAGGGTGGCTTAAGTCAAATGGGACTATGATATCAACCACAATATTAAAATTCAATATCGTCATTATTGTTTCTAGATATGCATCTATTAATCTTTAATGTTCACAACCCATCATGCAAGAAGTTTAATACTTAAAATAATATGTAAAATTCATTTAAGAATGTATCAAGAACACAATTACTCCCACAAGTTGCAATAAAAATAAATCTTGAACAAATCGTTTTCTCACACTCTTTTTAATGGTACAAGCACAATAGAAAACAAGTAAGTGGATAAAATATTGGACTAGAAAATGATGGTTTTGCAATAATGGGGCTTCCTTTAGACCAAGTCCTGCTTGTGAAAATTTCCCTTCACTTTTCTATATTCCCACTCTCTTTTATCCCCTTATTTTCCCTCTTATATACTTAATCAAATTCTCCTTTATTTTTCCCCTGTACTTTCTCTTTATGGTTACTTAGTAGTTTTTCTGAAAATGTCTTGTTGCGCGGGTTAGAGGACTCATGGGTTCACATTTGCATTCATTCTTTTATATCATGATTCTGACTGAGTGCTTCCCCTTTCCATACCTAGCCACTTTTTCGATCACGGGTTCCCGCGTAAGTGGTCTCTATATTGCACTTCCATTGTTTCATGACCTGCAAACAACACCCAGGCTTCTGCGATATACAAATTGACTTCTAGACTCCCACATCATCCCCTCTTCCGTGTTACACATTTTTCACTCAAAATTTTTGAGACATACAATTTGACCATTGGGGACTCACGTCTCCTTGAAAACCCTTGTCATCCTAGTTTGAAGCTCGTCCGACCACTTTCCACACTTGGCCATTTCTTGGAATCTATTTCATGAATCGTCGGGTTGGCGGGTTCAGGAAATTTCGAATTGCTAGTCGTTGTTTCTTGTGCCCAAAAACTTCACACTTATTTCCAAGTAGATGCAATAAGTATACAACTTGTCCAAAAACATCTAGAAAATATTTTTCCAAGAAATGGGATATGTATTACAGATTTGCATATATTAACCCTTATTTTCCCTCTTTTATACTTAACAAAATTCCGGTTTCTTTTCCCCCTCTACTTTCTCTTTCTCGTTAATTAGTTGTTTTTTTTGAAAATGTCTAACTGTGTGGGTTCGTGGACTCATAGGTTCACATTTTGACTCGTTCTTTTATATCACGACTCCTATTGACTGCTTCCCCAATCCATCCCTAACCACTTTTACGATCACAAATTCTTGGCCAGGCGATCTCTAGATTTCACTTCCATTGTTCTGTGACCTACAAACAACACCCGGACTTCTGCGATATACAAATTTACTTCCAGACTCCCACATCATACCCTCTTCCATGTTACATAGTTTGCACTCAAAAGTTCTGAGACCTATAGTTTGACCATCGAGTCTTCACGTCTCCTGGAGAACTATTGTCACCCCATTTTGAAGATCTTTCATCTGCTTTCCATACCTGGCTATTTATTGGAATCTCTTTCGAGGATCGTCGAGTTGGCAGGTTCACGAAATATCCAATTTGTAATCGATGTTTCCTGTGCCCACCACCTTCGTACTTCTTTCCAAGTATGCAATAACCGATATTTAATGCTAACAACACACCATGCAAAAACCGTAAATATTTTCATTGATGACTAAAAGCCTCAAGGATACAGTCACACTAACTATCCCGACACAACTTGTCCAGAAACAAAACTCAAAATTCTGCGATATACAAACTGAACGTTGGACTGCCCCATCATGCCCTCTTCCATTTTATTCATTTTTCACTCAAAATTTCCGAGACATATAAGTTTACCATCAGGCCCTCACCTCTCTCCAGTATCCCTTGCAACCCTATTTTGAAGC
>JZKD02S1675850.1:526037-548050 GCA_000966675.3 Picea glauca
ATATATATAATTAAGTTCTTATTTCTAAATATGCAATTAGTAATCTTTACTGCTAACATCTCATCATGCAGGAATTGTAAAAATTATTATTAATGAGTGAATGGATCGAGGAGATCTCTCATTAATACGCATTAAACCAAGATTTGTGGAGGGTTATATTATCCCTTCTGAGTGTTAATTCCAAACATCATGGAATGTCTTTTGCATGTCGTCGGGTTGGTGTGTTCACGACACCTCCAATTCTTAATTGCTTCGTCGTACCCTCCACCTTCGCACTTATAAGTGTGCAATAACTAAGATTTGTTGCTAACAAATCATCATGCAACACCCATAGAGATTGTCATTAATGAGCAAAAGGCTAGAGGATATTTCTCAATCACACGCATTGAACCAACATTTGTGAAGGGTTATATTATCCCCTCGAACTGTTAATTTCAAGCATCATCTGGAGCAAACAGACGTTCTCATAAACTTATGGCACCAACTCGACAATAGTTCTATGGAGATACAGTGAACATCTTTGGGCGTGAGGACCAAAAATTCTAGTGGTCCAGGGCATATTCTTACTACTAATCCCCTTCCACCGAGAACAAAATAATTTGGACCTATGGAATTGTTCATGCAAGCTGTGTCCCTGAAGTTTTTGACTGTAAGGAGTTGGTCTCTTGGTGCGTTGATAAATATATTTCAGGCCAAATAATTATTCCACTGTAGGACCACTCTCTTGTTTCTTTGTCACCTGAAGTCTTCTGCCAGATGTTAGTATTGTCGGAGCCAACATTGACGTTCATAAGTTAAGACTCCAGGAACTTCCTAAAAAAATAAAATAATGGGTTGGACCTCTTGCCTGAGTTCCTAGAAGACCTGACGATACTGCCTAAAGATATCACAAGCTTGTAGGTTAGTTCATTTAAAAATCCATCGCGGGAAATTGCCTAGATGTTTACAAGAATAACGGGACAATAATCTACAACAAGTATTTCCCATATGGCTCTATATATTTTTTATTTCACAGTCAAGGAACAAGCCATTTTTTATTGGGGGAAGATAATTTCCATTGAAATGTGTTCCCAATTGTCAAGCTTCAAAAATGAGAAGAAATTGTATATGGCATACTACTTGGTTTTCTTGATAGTGCATTGTTGTCCGTTTCCAAAATTGTCTGTGTCAAAGAAGGTAAAGTGGGAATTCGACCTAGTAACGTTATAATACTAGGCCTTGTGGAGGCACAAGTCCTCCCATTGTTTTTATGAGGTTTTTAATGACTTTGTCTCTGTTTTAAAAGTTTTATTATTAGGAAAGGATGCTCCCTGCATGCCTAACCAGGAAACCAAGTTTTTGGACAGGAAGGGGGCAGTTGAAAAAATGGAGAATTGTAGTGTGATAAAGATTTTTGGCTCGAAGGAGAATCCTACTTCCGTTCCATGTCACATTATGGACAAAATGTTTGTTACAGAAATAGCAAGGAAATACAACTATTGGTTGCATTGATTCCATGAGAAGAGAAAAAAAAAGTTCATTCATATGCCTTGGAAAGTCGGGGACTTCATGTTGAGGAATGTCAACAAAATTGATGAATTCTCAACCCATTTCAACAACTTGAACCTAATATATGTTAAAAGGGTAAGAGGGTTTGACCCTAATGGATTTTTTTTAGAACATTTACTTGCAGTTGGCTTCAACAATTCTTTTTTTGAGAGATGCCTGAGTGAAAACATAGACACTAACGATAACACTCTTGCTTCTAAGGTCAACGAACTAGACAAATTGCAAAGACCCACTGAATTATACAAGCAACAGGGAAAAGGCCCCGGTGAGAAGATTCTTCAATCCCCGAATACCACTCCCAAGAGTACAACATCCCGTAGAATCGCTCCAACAACCCACCCCAGTAAGAAAGAAACTCAAAATTATTCAAACGAAGGAGGAGATAACAACCCTCATCGCACTAAAATTGATATTTCTCACAATATTCTCGCGAAGAAGAATAGAAAACAAATTGTAGGGCAAGTGGAAGAGCCCAAAATTGAGAGTGAGAACGTGGAACTTGAGACTGATCTGGATAGCTTATTTTGCAACCTTGATCAGTGTGGAGATGTGATCCAACATAGTCTCTCAATGGAAATAGCTGAGACAATTTTTTTTATGAATATGAATCCTTCGTATTCCAGAGCATTGTTTTTTACAATGAGTCTAAAAATTAAATTATTGAAAAGAGAGATGTAAAAAATAAGAAAGGGAAATTTCGTTTAGAGATTAACCTTGGGAACATTCAACTGTCCCAAATCTCTTGACTTCACTGAGCAACCAGAGATTCTCTTGATGATTCTGTTGGAGGCATTGAGGTCAAGAATGCCAGACTGAAGGACCGAGTCAAGGAATTGTATGAAGCTTTCATTCATATGCCATTGTTTTCCAGTCCTTTAGCAATAGTCATGACTGCCACCCCTGCAACCAAGTTAAAAGGATCATCCATCCTCCTGTCATAGTGTAGAGGCTATGTGGAGAAGAATATCAAGAAAAGAATGGAGCTGATTATTGAGGTTTGAGAAACATCACAAACTATGGCTTCCCTTGGAACAAGGGCACATTCTTTGCACGAACATTTGCAGATGGATTTTAAAAATGAAGAACATTTCTATTTAGAGATGACCATCCCTTTTGGCATCCATGTCAACAACATGACAGATACAAGAAGAAGACAAGAAGATCTCCCCTCCCAAAACCAGATCACTCAATTAAATGCATTTTGGAAAGAGAAAGTGAAGAACCTGCATTTCATTGTCCAATCATGTGAACAAGCCATATCAAAGAAATAAAAATTATTCAGAAATCTTATCGAAATAGACTTAGCCGGAAGTACCAACGAGGTCCAATACCCAACTTAATCGTCAACTCCTTGCCCTTAACTAAGAAAGTCTTCGATAAACAAGTTGATATTTTGAAGGGGTTGTCTTTAGAAAAGTTTTACAGCATCCTTGAATATGGTGAAGATGATGTGGGCAACTGGCTAGTCGACTATTCGGTACAAAATGAAGAAATTGATAAGGCTCTCTATAATCTTTCTATCAATCTAAGGGAATTAGAAAATGAATTTTTCAACATAAAAATCTATGATGAGATCAATGTGGCCCCCTAGAAAGGCTACATTAAAGAATGGGTCCAAAGGGCAATGAAGCAACTCATCGACGAAGGGAAACAAACAATTGGCACGATTCCAGTAGCCATCGATGAAAGCACTAAAAAGACAACAACAAACAAATATCAAAAGGGGTGATATGTATCATCATTGTAAGTCTATAATGATCACATCCTGCTTTGTTTATCAATCCAATTATTCCACCTTTTTAAATGAAATATCTAGCCAAAGAATGATACCTTCCAATTTCTTATTTTCAGGTCTTTCTCTCTATCGTCACCCACTTCTTCTTTCCACATTCCTATTTCTTGTAATTATTTCTCTTATGGTCTTTGGGAGCCCCAATCTCTATCTATATGACAAACGCATTTAAATTTCCAAGAATATGCAACAAAAAATATTATTTTTTTATATATTTCAAATAAAACTAATTTTATCTCCTTTTATATTATGTGTTTATTTAATTTGAATGTAACTTTATATGTGTCTTGTGTGTTTTCTCCTATGCATATAACTTTATTTGTCCTAGCACATATAGAGACATACAAGCCAGATGATATATGCAAATTGTACTTAACTCTGTCTAGTTGGAAGTATATAGAAATCATTATGAATCAGTTGGAAGTATATAGAAATCATTATGAATAAATTTCATAAATACATTGAAGAGATAAAACATGCAAAGTAAGAATCCAAATTTCAAGACTATTGGTAAAAAATAAAAGCAAGATGGATTATGTACTTTCAAAAACTAAATGGAGCTCTAGAAGCTACATGGATACCACCTCTACTTCATCCCTATACATTTATTTCCAATTCAACCAGACAAGAACTACATGCAGCACTTGTTATCTATGTAATACATGAAAAATAGTATCACATATTTATAATAACTTTTGAGCATCCAAATATTTTACAAATAAACAACTAACGATAATATCTATATGGCACGGTCCGAGCTAAGCTGCAAAAACAATTGGCCCAGAGATAAGCCATACAGTTTTGTTTTACTTGTATTACTATTAATATTTTATATAAATAAACCCTCAAATATTATATAAATATTTCATATAAATAAACCCTGAAACAACTCCTCTGCCAAAGGATCTGAGACCGAAAGCTATATTGTTTTATGAAATTAATTATTTTAAGAGATAGTGTATTGTAAGATTCATTATAGCTCTAGACTATAAGTATCATTGAATGAACTATTCGGGTGCATAGGAGAAAGGAACCTAAGGAGCTCATTTGCTTTCTGCTTTGTCCTTGGTGAACAGTCCATCTGCACTAGAAGAAGCAGTCTCTCAAGGGTGCCCATCTGGACAAGATCTATCAGCAGCTTTTCTTCTGCAGAGTTGAAGCAAACTCTCAATAGAATCCCAACTGCATAGTTAGTTCCAGTGTCAGACACCCCCAACAAGCTTCTAACAATAGTCGGTACCGCTAGGGCATGGTCCACTATGGAAGACCGCCCTTCTGAAATGGTGGAAAGTGCCTCCAAAATCGCCAATGATTGCTCTGCCATGTCTGTGTCTGCACAAAGAAGCTCAATCAAACGAGTAACGACATCTGCTTTGGCGATCTTTGCTCTATTTTTAGTCACGCTACACAAAGGAAATAATGCCTTCAGGCCGGCCTTCATGGCTGAAGGATATAGATTTTCGTCAAACAGCTTCAGCAGTCCGTCTGTGATTCCTTCTTTCGTTCCAATTTCTCTGGCGGAATTTCTGTCGTTTGCCATTTTTTCCACAATGGATGCTGCGTTCATTCTGGCCTCCAGACTGCACTTTGCCAACACCCATTCCAGGGCTGTCAGTACAGAGGGCCTCATCAAACCTCTTCTGTTAGATATATCATCCACAGAGAACAGTGAAATTGCACCGATTGCTTCTTCCACTGCCTCACGATCTGCACCCATTTCAGAAATCAGTGAGGCCTCTGAATCCAAAACATGGATAAGAATAGGAAAAACTCCCTCGGATTGGAGAAACTGTCTTTTCATCTCGCTGGCCCTGGCTAGGCTTCTGAGGTTCTTCAAAGCTTCAAGTCTATCTGCAGTTGCATCTTGAATATCCTGAATTATTTGGCTCACTTTTCTCGGCTCTTCAACGGGCTTAGGTGTCGGAATTCTGATGAGGCCATTGCAATTGTTTTCAACGCACCATTTCTGTATCAGCCTGTAAAGAGTGTGATTGGGGATGAGCTCTTTGCTGTGAAGAACCTCCAGAGTCGCTGGACATACATTGTTTCCATCGTCCAACCATCTTTCAATGGAAGCACGGTCGTAGCTCATTCCCGTGGATAGGATCACTGGGTCCGTCATCAGTTCCAAAGTTAGAGGACACTTGAATAAGGTCGGGATAGATACCGATATGGAGAGATCCACACATTTCATTCCTGTGTCTGACGGCATGCTTTACAAGATCTTAAAACTATAACCCCTATGTTGGAAACCCTAGCGAGCAAAGAGAAACCATCATCAGACAATTAGATTAATATCACAAGACCATCGATCACTTACAGACCGGAGATGTATTGAGATTAATATCCTTGATCTACTGCTCACAAACATTAGATTATATAGCAAATCACCATAACCCAAAAAATAAAGTAACTGATCGTGGATTATCAGAGCAGGAAACCATGGATCTATCATTGACGGGGCATGGAAAATCAGGGAATTAAATTGAAAATCTGTTATATATACCTTAAAACAGCATCAGAGTCCGGATGAAAACTATTCTACCCAATAAATCGCCTTCGGAGCATGTCACATAGATATATACTAATGCAAAATCTGTTTAGAGCATAAAAAATATGATTAGAAACTTCTCAAAGAGTGAAAAATCAAGACATGATCGCAAGAAAAAACTTCCAGGGTACCCAGAAAAACGAACGAAATTATGAACCAAAATCGAAATTACAGAAGGTGTGATACCAATCTAGTTTCCAAAAGCTTTACGACGTGGAAAGTTGAGAACCTCAACATAAATGAAAATGCAATCCAGCTTTTAAACGCGTCAAAAGCTTTTGCCGGTCATTTTAAGCTTGAAACTTGAGATCGTATAAAAGAAAGCGCGTCGAAAGATTGTGGCGAGCATTTTGATCTTGAAAGTTGAGTTATTAAATTGATTTTTAATGTGGAAATGGATTGTTAATTACATTTTGTTTTAAAGGCTCTGTTCGACCAACCATTCAGGAGTCTTCTGGCCTAAACTTTCAAACCATGAGCAGCTTAAGATTGGAACTTGGAAGACTCAGATTGGGAAACTAATAACATACAATGATGGACATCATTTACTCCGTCGAGAAGACACTACAATAAAATCTATGCAGTCATCATCATTTCTCACGTTCGTCCGCCAGTTATTTACTTGACTTTGACTATAATGTTACGTGCACCGAGCATAAAGTTGAATTGCGTATCCAATAATCTGACTGTCCAATCCTGTGGCTCAAATCCTAATCTTCTTGCAACAACGGGGCTTGATTTTATCGTATGTGATGCTAATCAGAAATTATAATTTTTTTTGCATTGACGAGTACATCAATTTTAGCCTTTAAAATTCAATGCAAAGTCATCCAAATCAAGTAAACAGTGTCAGCCGATTTGGTAGGTCGTCGTCACTCTTCCTAGCTAAAACATGTCCTCCATAGTTACAACCATGGCTAAAGGTCATAATTAAAAAAAATAAAAACGTAGCAAGGGTCTTGAGGGTCACATTCTGTACACAGGCCAGATAACAAAACTGTTATAGTTACGGGTGGATCGATACTTAGGGAGTTACGGATTTACAGTTACGGGTGGATAGATAGTTAGGGAGTTACGGATTAGTTAACATTCCCCCCTTAATCCGAAGGGACATTTGTCATCCCAAGCATCATTCGAAAATTTTCAAATTTCTCTCAACCCAAAGCTTTAGTAAAGATGTCCGCAATTTGCTCTGAAGTGGAACAATGATTGAGATGAATGGTTTTGGCCTCTACATGATGTCGAATCAAATAATATTTGGTGTTGATATGTTTGGTTCGATCATGGAATTTAGGATTTTTGGCCAATTGTATCGCAGAAGTATTGTCAACAAAGAGAGGCATTGAAGTCATTTGTTTCCCCTGCAAGTCTTCAAGAATTTTCCGAAGCCAAATGCTTTCTTTTGTGGCTTGACTTCAATTGTAGAATCAGCAGGAGCTGATTGCTTTCGTGATCTCCACGTGATGGTTGTTGATCCAAGATTCATCAAATAACTTGAAGTAGACACCCCATGCTCTTTATCTCCATCAAAGTTAGAATCCGAATAACCAATGAGATGGAAGTCTGAAACTTTAGAATATTTGATGCCATATGATTGAGTGCCTTTTAAATATTTGAGCACTCATTTTGCTCCTGTCCAATGACCTTCACAAGGCTGATGCATAAACCTGGAAAGTATTCCTACAACAAAAGTTATGTCAGGATGAGTAGTAGTAAGATAAATTAAACTTCCAACAAGTTGTATGTACTTTGTTGGATCTTCAAATGCACTACCTTCATTTGAAGTAAGCTTTAGATTTTGCTCCATTGGAGTAGAAACATTATTACAATCCTTCATATCAAATTTGCTCAGTAGTTCTCCAATACATTTCTTCTGAGAAATAAAAATGTCCTTCGGTTTTTGATCTACTTCGATTCCTAGATAATAATGTAGTAGTCCCAAATCTGTCATATCAAATACCTTTTGCAACTCCTTTTTAGTAGATGCTATATAATCATCATTATTTCCTTTGATAAGCAAATCATCTACATAGACAACTAGATATACAACCGATCTTCCAACTTTCTTAACAAATAAAGTTGCATCATCTAGATTGAAATGCTTATAATTCAACTTGAGAAGATGCTCAGTTAACTTTTCATACCAAGCACGAGGTGCTTGTTTTAAACCATACAATGATTTTATCAATTTGCATACTTTATAGTATTTTCCTTTAACAAGAAAACCCTCTGGCTGCAACATATAAATATCTTATTTTAAGTATCCATTTAAGAAGGCAGTTTTTACATCCATGTGATGTATTTTCCATCATTTTTGAGCTGCAAGAGAAAATAAGGTTCTAATAGTGCCCCATTTCGTTGTAGGAACAAATGTTTTTGTATAATCAATACCTTCTTTTTGTGCATACCCCTTTGCTACAAGTCTTTCTTTGTGCTTATCAAGAGAACCATCATCTTTATATTTACTTTTATAAATCCACTTACTACCAATTAGTTTGATGCCAATAGGAGGATCCACCAACCTCCAAGTGTCATTTTTAATAAGAGCATCATACTCTTTTTGCACTGCAGCTTTCCATTCATTACAACTAGTGGCTTCTTCAAAATTAGTAGGTTCATTAACAACAGAAAACTTTAACTCAAATTCACCAAACCTTTTTGGCATTGTCTTTTTTCATGTTCATCTGCGTACTCATTACTGCAATGTTTTCTCAGTTTCAAGAGTGTTTGAAATAGGTTCTTCATGACCATTATTATCCTCCAATTTTTCTTCAGCAGGAACATTATTATCAACTAATTGTTCTTCTACGGAAACATTATTATCATCAAAAAAATTGCTATCAACTATTTTTTCTTCATTCTTTGATGCGGTTTCATTCTCTGGTGTTGTTGAAGGAAAATCCACAGACTGGTCTAGAATATGAATCCCCCCTTCAGGATGTGGGAGATCATTATACCATTCATAATAAAACTTCTTGGAAGAGAATCTATCCAAATGATTGAGTTGCCTATCAATAGTAGAAGCATCTTTAGCAAACTCGAGAAAAGCAACATCTCTTGAAATAACAAATTTCTTGTTTTCCTCATCATACAATCGATAAGATCTGGAGGTATTAGAATGCCCCAAGAAAAGACATTTGTGACTTCTTGCACCCAATTTGTCGCGTTGTTGTTTAGGAATTAATGCATAACATGGAGGACCAAAATCTCTAAAATGTTGAACAAGAGGAAGACGATTATACCATAATTCATAAGGGGACTTATTATTGATGGAAATAGAAGCACAACGATTGCGAATATAAATGGCACAAAGTACTGCTTCTCCCCAAAACATCAACCTGACATTCTGAAAAAACATCATTGACCTTACCATATTAAGTAAAGTTATGTTCATGCGCTCTGCTACACCGTTCTATTGTGGAGTATAAGGGATGGTGGTATGGTGTTTAATACCATTATTTTGTAAGTACTTTTCAAATTCATTAGAGGTGTATTCACCACCATYATATGATCGTAGAGTGCCAATATTAAGTTGAGTTTCATCTGTAATTCATAAATGAAAATTCTTAAAAGTTGTAAAAACCTRAGATTTTTCTTTCAATAGATAAACCCAACACATCCTGGTGTAGTCATCAATAAAAGTCRGCAGATATTTATTACCATTTGCAGATTGAAYAGGCATGGGCCCACATAAATCAGAGTGTATGAGACCTAACTTCCTGGAAGCTCGAGAAGTAGATCCATAAAAAGGTTGTTTACAATGCTTGCCTAAAATACAAGCATTACATGGAGAAAGCTTTCTTGGAATAGTAGGAATCCCTTGAATACATTGTTGTTTCATAATCTRGATACTATCATAATTAATATGACCAAAACGAGCATGCCACAATAAGATYGAAGACAAAGTATCACTATGCTGATCCAAAAGWGATGAATTA
The DNA here is from genome assembly GCA_000966675.3 of Picea glauca. Lineage (NCBI taxonomy): Eukaryota > Viridiplantae > Streptophyta > Pinopsida > Pinales > Pinaceae > Picea > Picea glauca. The sequence goes on from JZKD02S1675850.1 coordinate 535,867, forward strand.
GATTGAAAAGAGGATGTCCCTTTCAGTTTTAAAAGTTTGTCTTCTTCAAYGCTAGTCATAACAATCACCTGATCAAATGTTTTTCTTATTTCAATTATACCATCAAACATATGTATAAAATGTCCTTGCTRCCTGATATGTATGAGAGACAACAKATTTCTATTTAATTGAGGAGTGTAAAGAACATCATGCAAAATATAATCAGCAAGTCCTGGTAGGCRAAGTCAAATAGATCCAATTCCTAAAGGCTTTAACTGGGACTTATCAGCAAAATAAACTATTCCATCAATGTGATTACTAAATGTCTCAAAAAAATMTCTTCTRAAGGTCATATGGCAAGTGGCTCCAGTATCTAAAATCCAAGTGTCTTCCCAAGAAGCAAAAGAGGTGCTAAAAACTTCATTGATACTAAGATTACAATGTGCAACAATATATTTGGCGGATTTATGTGGTTTGCCTTTGTCTGGAGGTTTTTTCTCGTTCTTCTCACTAATCCTTTCCCAAGGAGTGCGACAATGAGAAGATGTATGACCTATTTTACCACACCTATAACACTTAAGAGATTGTTTATCATTCTAAAAATGTTTTTGTTGTCTATCATCTTGTTGTCTATATCCTTGATGATAATGACCCCCCCTGCCTCTAAATGGTCTCCTACCATGACCTATGTGACTATTGTCAAATCTAGTAGACTCTCCTCTAGGTTTCTACTCTTTCTGTGCAAGACATAAAGTCTCAACTGTGGAAGTGGGAAAAGATTCCTTCTTCCCAAAATCTTTCTCTCTTTCAACAATTTTGTCTACAAGGGTAATAAAAGTCATGTCTTTCATCTGTCTGCTAGCGTGAAGAGACTCTAAGTAGTGTGAATAGGTAGGATATAGGGCTTTAATAAATTTTGTGAGTTGCAAATCAACTTTGACACCAGTTGAGTCAATATTATGAAAACGAGATTTAATTTTAGAAGTTAACTTCATGGGATTATTATCTTTCAGTTACAGATTAAACAACTTCATCAACAGTTGTATAATTTCCAGCTCCGAATGGGAGTCATAAAGATCTTTTAATTTCTCTAATGCTTTAAATGTTGTGTTGTTGGAAATAATATGTCTGCTTACCTCTTCAGTGACTGAGGAAAAAATTAAAGCATGTGCCTTTTTATCTCTACTCTTCCAAATTACAAGTTGTCTCGCATTTGTAGGTTGCTCTGGATCATTGTCATCCTTGCCTTCACAAATTCCCTCCCATAAGTCATTAAAAATAAGAGTTTTTTATTTTTTTTCGAAACCATTCTTGGTAATTTTCTTGTCTGGAGAGCACTACTCCCACAATTGATATTAATGAATGCATTGTAAACTAATTTCTGTAAATGAAATTCCACTTGCACAAGAAAAATAAAATAAAATCTCACAACACCTTCAACCTTGGCTGCTCTGTAAGTTGCTCCCGCACACAAGCCCAGTGACTGGATGCTGGAGGGCCTTTGAGCACTTGTTGTTCCTTCGCTGCAACTACACTGCAACTGCACAGTCACAGGTGGCTCCTCTCAAATCTGGAGCTCACGCAGGCACACAATAGCATGGAGTTTTTACAAAAAAAATGTGGGTAAAGAAAAAAAACGTGGCTCTGATACCACTGTACATAGGCCAAATAAAAAAACTCCACATTTCACACCAAGCACGGAGATATTTTTATTAATGAAAAATGAATACATATAGTATGGGCGAACAGTTGTAGACAGTTGCAAACTATTATAGTTGCAGGCAGATAGATAGTTAGGGAGTTACGGATTTACAATTACGGGCGGATAGATAGTTAGGGAGTTACGGATTAGTTAACACATTCAAGATAGCGACTTAATCTAAGTAGCAACAATGGTTCTTTTCTGTGTCAATTATAGGGTCTCAATTTTAAGGGTTGATACACCACCCACCGAGAAGGGGTTTTCCAGATCTGAGCAATGTTTTCTTCATCTTTTCATGTTTCTCTAGATGCTTATCTATGAAAATTGCTCAATCTAAGTGAGAAAACTCAGCATTATCAAGTTGATGAGGAAGCAATGGATTGTGGGGTTCTTATATCTTGGTTGTGGGTTATCCTTATCTTGGAAATCAATGATTGACTTTGTTTCATATTAATTGGATGGACAAAATCTACAGTCTAGATAAATTCGAATATGGTTGTGAAAAAAATTCCACTCTCACACCTAACAGTGTCCATGGTGAGATTTACTATTAAAACAACAAGAAAACATATATCCATGGGATGCCTTCTATGATATAAGGCCTTAGCATAGTATGTTTTCCTAACATATGCCCTATCAATCCTAAATTATATTTTTATTGATATTTGCATTTTTCTTTCATTATAGTTGTGTTGTAAAATGATGCAAAACACCACATGCACAAATGTATCTTTTAGTTTTCATCATTTTTACATAGCCAATATTGAAACCTTTATGTTGTATTCATTGAATTTTTTTTATAAAAATTGTGAGCATTTTCATTCTTTGCATCAGGGCAGTTGTGTTTATGGTGTTATAATTTCAAGATGATGCATAACATTATGCATATTATTGTGATGCATAACATTATGCATATTAATTTTCTGATTAATTATGTGTGCCTCATATTTATATTGAAAATATGTTTACTAGCATCATTGCATGTCATAAAATTTGACACATGAAAATGTGTTTATAAAAATTATGTCATATGCTTGTTTTTGTTCTTGAATTCAACATCTACACAATTTACAACTTTATCAAACAAATAAATTAACATTGAAATTAATTTTAACAATGTAATAGTGTCACAAAAATTGTGTATATATATAGTTTTATTGGATAGAATCTAATTGCAAAGGCTCTATTCTCTACTAGATCGAATCTGTTCACTAAAAATCTTGATATATTTAATGGACTCCAAGTAATAACTAGCACCTCTTCCCCCTCCCCATCACAAATAAAATATCATTGCTAAAACATGACCATAGCATAATCCTATAATTATTCTACCAAACAAAGAAAATAACAAACATATTTGTGTCTCATACACCCATAATGCCTTATTATTCTCCACAATTTTCTGATCCATTAGAGGGATTTTGACATAATGCACCCATTTCCCACATTAAAGGAAAAACACAACAAGCAGAACCAACCACATGACAACTAGCTTAGGAAAAATATTTTAGAAAACATCTGAAAGGTGTCTATGGTTGTAATATCCTCATAACGATTAATAGATTATAAAAATGCCACGTGATCTATAGTTAAACAATAAATTCATGCACTCTATAATCCAATATATGAAACATTTTAATGCATTATATGTATATATATATATATATATATATATAACTCAAATTATCAAAGAAGAGAAATGAAAATATTAGTGATAAGTTGTTTATGTACTAAAACCATGTAAAATTTAGTGGTTCTTATCATGGTACCCTATATATGTTTGGTGTTAATATTTTTCCATGTCTTTTGGTTGTGTCAAAATTTGGGTGATTTCTATTCATTAAAATTGTAACGTACCCAATACCTTCTATTCGTGGTTGATAGTATGGGATACTTTCAAATTTCACAATTTTTCCATTAACTATACTTTGATACCAAAATATAATTTCCTATTTATCCTAGAGCTCGCATTTGCACAAAATCTACTATGATACCAACAATCTAATGAACCCAACTCCATGTCGAGTCACATTAGTACAATCCCCCGTCCACAGTTGAATTTATTTATACCTAGCTGGTATTTACCATACTTTAATAACTCATATACCATTGGTTATACATTCTACTTACCTTACTCTGTATACTTGCTCAACAAGGTATCTGTAGTATCATGATTATCCACTGTTATGAATGTATATGCACACTACCATGAAATGCAACATATAATATAATGATAACAACAACATAAACACATGCACAATAATATATAAAACATAAACAACATATGTACACAAGCTAAAACATAGCATTAATCACAAAAAACTGTATTCATAACACTTCTCTTGTGTAAATGGAACCGACTAGTTATAGACCTTAGTCGTTCCTCCCAACCATACACATTGTTGTTCTAGCTATCTCAAGAGTAGGTCACCTCCAAGACGGGGATATGACTCTACCAGGGAAAATGAACTCTCTCTATGGTCAGCTAAGGTCACGCCATTTGTATTTGGATCAAACTAGGCCAAGGTACCAAACTCCAGTAGAAACTCCAACCAGTAATCTCTCATTCCCCTCAACCTACACAACTCATGGAAGTGTACCCCCATTCTTTACATGATAGTCCCTCAGGTTGTCCCACTTACCTTCCAAGGATCTAGTATAGGTCAGACATAAATTCTTAGATATGTAGCACAAAGGGAACCAACTATTCTCATAGAGTCTGTAGGTACCATCTAGGACTCACACTAAGGAAATAATATATCCCATACAATTATTGACGTAGGGCTCTAGCTTCCCCAAGGAAACCCAAGGATAATTGTTCCTAGTAGTCACATATGATTCAATTAGAACCGAGAAGGAATTCAAGTCGCGGGGTCTCAGTGACTCAGTAGCTCACACCCCCAACATGTAATGGTAACAATGGCCAACAATGGACAACAAATATGTGATTTTTTAACTAATCTATTACTTTAAATATGCATGGACCTTTTTTGACAAATGGAACTCATGGATAACATTCTCACTAGTTAACAAATTTAGGAATAAATGAAGCCATAAATTACAACTTAGGAATATTTTAATATTTCTTGGCTTAGCCCCTTTTCCTTAATCCTTTAACCCCTTTTCCCTCTTATGGAATCTTATTCCCCCCATACTTTTTTATTTGACCCGCTATGCAAATCATGATGCATTTTATTAATCTATATGAATATGATTACAATGTACAATGCTAAGCTCACAGACCTTTCAACATACAATCTCTTTGGCAAAATATAACACATACACAAGAACTCCAACCCAAAACATACATAGTGGCTCACCATCCTTTAAAACCATCTCCATATATACAGTTACAACTAGGGGGTAAAAATGTGGTAGTACATTCCCCTCCCCATTAATTTTGCATTGTCCGTATTGCACTACATCCAAATGTACAATCAAAATTATTCAAAAAATTCCAGGTATTGTTCCCACATGATGTCCTCATGCTCCCACAGAGCACATTCAAAGATGTAGAAGCTCCATTGGAATTTTACTAGGATTATGGATCGATTATTGAGAAATTTGACCTTCCTATCCAATATGGGCACCGGATGGACCAGAAAGTCACTCTCGTGCTCCACTGAGATCACGATCAAGTCAATTATGTGGTTAGGATCATTAAGATATTTTTTTAAGAAATGAAACATAAAACAAATTATGAACATGCATGTATGTAGGAAAAGTTATCATGTATGCAATGAGCTCAATCCTTTCTATCATATCAAAGGGCCCATAATAGTTCACTACTAATTTTGAGGTGATCTTCCCAGTTTCAATGAATTTTTCTTAGCCCAGACTTTCAAAAATACATGTTCTCCCACTCAAAATTCTTTGTGTTCTACCTTTGTCTGCATAAATGGTATACATGTCATGTGTATCCTTTAATAACTTCTTTATGTTTACCATCTACTCTTTTGTTTCCCTAATTAACTTTATCGCAACAACTTCTCTATCTACTCTGCTATCCCAACTCAATCATTTGTCATACTTTCTTCCATACAATTATTCAAATATGCTCATATTTAAAGATGTATGATACATGATATTATATGAAAAATCAACCAAATGAAAATATTCGTCATACTGAGAAGGATTGTCCATAAAATACATCCTCAACATATATTCAATCGCCTAACTTCTTCTCTGAGTATGCCCATCCAATTTTGGATGATATGTCATGAAAATATTTAAATTAGAACCAAATGGTTTAAATGATCCTTTAAAAAAATTGGAGGTGAACATGGGATCTCTATTAGATGTTATTTCATGATCCATACCATGTATCCAATCAACTTATTTCATGTAAATTTATTCAATGTTGGCTTCCTTATGTGTCAAATTCAGTGAAATAAAATGTGCATCCTTTATGTGCTTGTGAACCACTACCATGATCATGGAATCATGTTGCTTCACTATTTTGGGAACCTTGCCACTTGGTAATAAACTCTATGGTGAAAATATCTTGTTTCCACTTAGGAATGGGAAATTTCTATAGAAAACCAGTTGGATATCTATGCTCATCCTTCACCTTCTAAAATTAAATGCACCTCGCCATGTAATCAATCACATCTTTTTTTATTCGAGGCCAAAAATATTGGCCTCTTACAAGTGCAATAGTTTTATGGTACCCTAGATGACTATCATAAGGTACATTATGAATTTATTTCCGTACCATATTTCTCAATTCCCGGGAATTGGGAACAAAGAATTTTTTCTTGTACAAGATAATCCCATCATATTCTGGCCTATAATCCTTATTTTTGTATTGTAAATTAGCTTGGTGTAAGCTTTAGTTCACTTGCAAGTAATGTTGGTCTGATTTTACAGCCTCTAAAATTATGATTTTTAAATATGAAATGTGTTTTATTATGATTGTAGCATGCATATCATGCACCCTCTTATTGAGTGCAACATCCACTTTGTTCTTTTTTCCTTCAATATGCTTAATTTGAAAGTAACATTCACTGAGAAATTCCAACCATCTAACTTCCATGGCATTTAGTGTTTATTATTCAAACAAATATTTCATACCACTATGATATGTACCTAGGTCAAATTTTCTTCCCGTAAGATAATGTCTTCACATTTTCAATGCATGAAAAATAACTTCAAGCTCTAAGTCATTTGTGGAATAGTTCCATTCATGCCCTTTGAGATTCCTGGACTCATAGTAAATAGAATGTCCATTTTGGAGTGTGATATTGTTGATTATCATTTAAAGTTGTGGAATAAATTAGGGGAGAATGATAAAAATAACTACAACACAAAAAACTCACCCAATAAAAATTTAAAACCCCATAATTTGTCTAATGTGCAAAATTTTACCGCTAAAATTTTCATTGGTGGAATGTACAATGCAATGACTGGGAGGAATAGATTCCAACAATATTGTGGGTGTATAGGATGACATGAAAGAGATTGAGCATACCTCCTTCAGATTATTCTATGGTAAGGAATTGGTTATGCCATTAGGATTTTTGGTACCAAGACTTAGGATTAGGGTTGCAACACATATGTCAAATGACCATTCACTACAATGGTAGTTCGATGCTTTCTTTGAATCATCATAGGATCGATTCATTGCACAATACAACTAGATAGTTAAGAAACAATGCAAAAATGCCTAGCATGATCGCAACATTAAATGTAATATTCTACAACTAGGACCGTTGGTATTACTCTATGACAGTAAGTTCACGAAGCACCCTTGTAATATTTGAATGTGATGGTTATGACCCTTTAGGATTGTTTACATCAGTGAAGTTAGAAAAACAAAGTTGAAAACACTTGATGTTTATCCCTTGAAAGGATTGGTTAATGATATTCAACTAAAGGTGTACTATGGCCCACAAGGGTTGAATTCACCCTGAATTCAAAATATTTCAAGGTGTTAGGGTAGAATAGAAGCTAGGTAGGAGTAGAGGCAGTTATAAGTTCTTAATGATTAGAAGGATTGGATATATATTTAGTAGGTGGGAAGAGATATTTCATACCTGAGAAGACTTAGAAGGTTCTATGAATTTTTTGTTTTAAGTGATAGAATAAATACCATTAGACAAGACAACTAGATGAGACATATGGAAAAAATGACCCATGGGCTAATGCGGTGGAGAAAATGTGTGAAATCGGGGATATGAAAAGTTATGGTTGCATGGGGAATGGAATTAGTTATGGATGAATTGAGAGTGGGTGTGGATTCGATTGGAATACTATGAGAGAAAAAGTAATGGAGGGAAATTACCCACATAGGTATTTAAGGCTACCATTGCACCATTACCCATTCATTTCTACCAGGAAGCCTAGTGTAGTGTGAATTGAGCTAAACCCCCAAGTCTGTGCCAATTTTTCACTGAGTTTGACCCTTATATATTAGGTTTGGGTAGGTGATTCAAGCCAAGGATAAGTAGCATAGATATTTTGGCAGTACCATAAGTTCAGCCGAGTTGAATTTTTTGTAGAATGATAGCCACATATAGAAATCCCAATGCATGACCCAAGGATAAAGTAGTGAAGGAATCCCAAATTCTAGTGGTAGAAATCCTAATTAAAGTGTATTTCTGAGAACCCCTCTAGGAAAAGGTCCTCAGCCTGAAGTTTGTGGACTACACAAACAATTCATTGAAAGTAGCCAAAATATCAATTCATGTGTTCGCTTCTATCTCAATGGATTACATGCAGGTTCCTCTAGTTGGATCAAACACACCCAATCGACAAGGAAATAATGTATGAAGTCTCATCCTTCCCATAATAGAGGAGTGTGCTATTGTCGTTGTGGTGGAAAAATATGTTGCCCAAGAAGAGGTCTACTGAAAATATGGTACCTAGAGAGAGATGAGAGGAGATGTCATTTTGGGTATCCATGATCATAAAGTTTAATTTTCCACACAACTACTTTCCTACAAGTTGTTGCAGGTGTTCCATAGAAATGAGTTCCCATTGAGGGTCATCCTGGCAGTGGAAAGATGTGTTGAGGGAAACAAAATGTGCTAGTCTGGGTATTTAATGAATGAACTCATACAATACTAAATGGATGCACATGATCTAGAGAGAGAGTTCCATTGCATTTGGTTTCTACCCCCATTCACCATAACAGTTTGGAATACACCATTGTGGTAAGAGTACAAAAAATCAATCACTACGTCCTTCCCAATGCCTAAATTCAATGAATTGTAGTACAATGAGGACAAGGACATTTAGCACATGAAAAACATAGCTTTGGTAGACTACTCAAGTCCTATGAATCCCATGAATTCTAGTTTAATGGAATGATGATTACATTCTATTTGAACTTGATTGTCATAATGTTTTCATCATCCCACACATAGACCAACAAGTACCTTTCAAATTTCTCTCATTTTTCATTATACAGAAGGATATTCAAAATGTTTTTGTTAGTTGTTGGAGTCAATGCAGCCCAAGATGAAGGAACAAGTAGATATTTTGGTATCCCAAACATATAGGAAGTAGGAGTGCATAGACAAAGGGGAAAGTAAAGGACTAGAGCACAAACAAAAATAAGCGCTCACAGCCTCAGAGAAAGATCCACCTAGGAAAGGAAAATGATCATGAATTTCACTAACCCCAAACTCCAAATATTACTCAAAAGGTAACATATCTACTATCTCATTGTCTATTGGCTCCACAGCCAATGAAGAGGAATCCCCCTGTTAGATGCCCCTAAAGATTGCAAGGTGTTGGAAATTTATCAGTCAAACAAAGGGAGAATACATAGACATTAACACTCAAGTTCAGGAACTAGGTCCTCCCCCCTCAATGTTCTAGACCATCATCAAGGAGATACAATCCAACTTGGAAGTGCAAAAGTTGTTGCATCGGGAGTTGTCGCAATGGTTGGGTGAGCTTTACAAGACACTCAATATTTCTCTGCCAACGATCAATCCTAATTCCCATGAACATATGGTCATCGGTAACACCCCATGTTTTATATCACCATGCACAAGTATATATATGTGGGTTCTGTAGATAAATCCATTAGCACTGGTGATTTTTGATGCATCAACTAGTTGAACACCCCATTCCTTTCCTTATACTGAGTTGGATTTAGCTCAAGTACTTTCACATGATCTACCAGTGTTTATGGAAAAGATAATGAATGATTTTGGAGACATGAAGTGCATGTTGACCCTTTCCTATTCATAGTTGTATTAGAGACATGCATAGAAGATGGTCATAGATGATTCTAGGGGCTAAATTTCACAAATAGACTAATTTTCCATGGTTTTTCCCAAAAAATTATTCGCCAATTTCCAATTTTATTAAGTCCTAATATTGGCTCATTGCTCCTTAATTGGGGCATATTATATTAGTAATGTTATTTTATTTATGTCCTCTTTAGGCAATTACTTGTAATTATACCTCCTAGTCTCCTATATATACCAAGGAGACATTTTCATTTTGAATCATCTTGTATTTGAACATTTAAGTGGGGTAAAAGGAGGTTTCCCCCTCGAAGAGGATTATTATCTGAAATTATCTCTTTTTAAAGGCATTGAGTACTTTTTCGGAGCTTTTTCTATGCTATATTGATATTTGGTTCTTAACATATGGTATCACAGCTCAAGGTCTTGGGGTTTCTCTGCTACATCTGAGACACCTTGGAATTTTTGCTATAAATTTTTTTCTACAATGTTTCAAAAGGAACATCTTGGAGGATATTTAGTAGATGGATAAAGGTACGTTGGGTTTAAATTTAAGCTCTTGAGGAATTATACTTTCGTAGATACATCTTGTACAAGATAGGGTTCTGGAATCATCCTAAACTGAGTCATTGCGGAATTTTTGCTATAAACAATTTTCTGTAGAGTTTCAGACCCTAAAATTTGGAGGATATTCACAAAAATTAGTAAGATATATGTGGTAAAAAGTTGATATTTGGGGTCATCTTAAATTTGTGGATACACTCTATGTAAGACAGGGTATCTGACTAGTCCTATTGACTAGTCGCAAGAAGGTGTTCCAGGTAAAACAATAATAACATCTTCCTAGAGTATCCAACTTGAGTGGGACTGATTTCATTGGATCGTGGACAATCTATAGTATTTTTGGTATGAGTTTTAGAATTTTATATCAATTATTTTGTGTGGGGCATGCTATACAAGTGATATCTCCTGGAAAGGCCAAAAATCGAAAAGTTGTGGGGAATTTACCGTAAATTCCACTTGGCACATCCAATTTTGATCAGACCTGTGGCATTGCAGAGAAGAAATATCATCGAACTACATAAAAGAAAGTTTCATCCCTAGAAGGGATGAAACTTGGGAGATACAACAGAAGAAAGATTGTCTAGCAGAACCACCTCAAAATCAAGGTTCAAAAGTGATACTTGGCCAACATGCCACCCAAAAAGGGAGCTTCTACACCAAATAAGCCTCCAAACAATCCTACTTGGACTCTTGATGAAGGTGAACAAATGCGTAGGAACATACATGATTTACAAAAGAAGATAGTAACAAAAGATGAACTACAAGAGATGGAACCTAAGTTGGAGGAAAAGATGGATGGTTTAAAAGAGGAGATCATGCAAGTATTTAAAAATTTCATAACAGAGAAGACAACTGAAAGTGAAAACTCATCCCATGAAATTCATGATGAGGACACAAGGAAGGTGAATCAAGAATGGAGAAACTCCAACTTTGGGTTGAAGACCAACCAGATTCCTAAGATCGATATGAGGAAGTTGGATGGCAAGGACCCAATCACATGGATACTTCAGATGGAGCAATTCTTTGATCTACATAATGTGCCACATACACAAAAGGTACACATTTCTTCTTTATATTTAGAACCTAATCAATTTGTATGGTATCGATGGATTTTTTCTCGCAAATCACTCGTCACTCACTCGTCGCTTGGACAATTTTCATGGAAGAAATGATAGCACACTATGAGGATACAAGGAGAAATATCTTATTTAGCCAATTGATAAATCTCAAGCAAAATGGTTTAGTTACCGAGCACATTGAGAAGTTCCAAAGACTGAATATAAAGGTAACCGATATTCCAAATGAACACTTTATTGATGGATTTGTAGGAGCTTTAAAGGATAACATTCAACATGAGGTTCTCCTTTGGAAACCCAAATCATTGGAGAATGCATTTAAGGTGGTAAGAGATGTTGAAAGTAAAAATATGGCTATGTCTACTAGAAGGACCAATCCTAACATCTATAGAGAGAATAATGCTCCTTCTTCTAAAACACCTCAACCTACAAGGTTGACCCTTCAACAATTGGAGGAAAGAAAAGCAAAAGGTTTATGTTTTAATAGTGACAACAAGTACAGTAAGGGACATAAGTGTGGTGAGAAGAAATTATTCTACCTAGATTGTCAAGAGGAAGAAGAACAAGAACAAGAACCATATCAAGATGAAAACATAGAAGAAATTTCATCTAAAAAGTTGAATCCCACGATATCGTGTAATGCATTGGCTGGAATTAGCACT
>JZKD02S1675850.1:558434-584703 GCA_000966675.3 Picea glauca
TTTCGAGTTTTTTTTCTAGACAAGTTGTGTAGGGATAGTCAGTGTGACTATATCCTTGAGGCTTTTAGTCATCAATGAAAATCTTTACGGTTGTTGCATGGTGTGTTTTTAGCATTAAATCTCAGTTATTGCATACTTGGAAAGAAGTACGAACGTGGCGGGCACAGGAAACATCGATTACAAATTGGATATTTCATGAACCCACCAACTCGACAATCCTCGAAAGAGATTCCCAGAAATAGCCAAGTATGGAAAGCAGACGGAAGATCCTCAAAATGGGGTGACAATAGTTCTCTAGGAGACGTGAGGACCCGACGGTCAAACTGTAGGTCTCATAAATTTTGAGTGCAAACTATGTAACATGGAAGAGGGTATGATGTGGGAGTCTGGAAGTAAATTTGTATATCGTGGAAGTCCAGGTGTTGTTTGCAGGTCACAGAACAATGGAAGTGAGATCTAGAGATCGCCTAGCCGAGAATCTGTGATCATAAAAGTGGCTAGGTATGGATTGGGGAAGCGGTCAATAGGAGTCGCGATATAAAAGAACGAGTGCAAATGTGAACCTATGAGTCCAACAACCCACATAGTTAGACATTTTCAGAAAAAACAACTAAGTAACGAGAAAGAGAAAGTAGAGGGGAAAAAGAAACGAGAATTTCGTTAAGTATAAAAGAGGGAAAATAAGGGTTAATATATGCAAATCTGTAATACATATCCCATGTCTTGGAAAAATATTTTCTGGATGTTTCTGGACAAGTTGTATACTTATTGCATATACTTGGAAATAAGTGTGAAGTTTGTGGGCACAAGAAACAACGACTAGGAATTGGAAATTTCCTGAACCCGCCAACCCGACGATCCCTGAAAGAGATTCCAAGAAATGGCCAAGTGTGGAAAGCGATCGGACGAGCTTCAAAATAGTGTGACAAGGGTTCCCGAGGAGACATGAGGCACCAACGGTCAAATTGTATGTCTCGAAACTTTTGCGTGAAAAATGTGTAACACGGAAGAGGGGATGATACGGGAGTCTGGAAGTCAATTTGTATATCGTAGAAGCCCGGGTGTTGTTTGCAGGTCACGAAACAATGGAAGTGCAATTTAGAGACCGCTTACGCGGGAACCCGTGATCAAAAAAGTGGCTAGGTATGGAAAGGGGAAGCACTCAGTCAGAATCATGATATAAAATAATGAATGAAAATGTGAACCTGTGAGTCCGCCAACCCACGCAACAAGACATTTTCGGAAAAACTACTAAGTAACCAGAAAGAGAAAGTACATGGGAAAAAGAAAGGGGAATTTGATTAAGTATATAAGAGGGAAAATAAGGGGATAAAAGAGAGTGGGAAAATAGAAAAGGGAAGGGAAATTTTCGCAAGCAGGACTTGGTCTCAAAGAAGCCCCATTATTGCAAAACCATCATTTTCTAGTCCAATATTTTATCCACTTACTTGTTTTCTATTGTGCTTGTACCATTAAAAAGAGTGTGAGAAAATGATTTGTTGAAGATTTGTTTTTATTGCAACTTGTGGGAGTAATTGTGTTCTTGATACATTCTTAAATGACTTTTACATATTATTTTAAGTATTAAACTTCTTGCATGATGGGTTGTGAACATTAAAGATTAATAGTTGCATATCTAGAAACAATAATGACGATCTTGAATTTTAATATTTTGGTTGATTTCATAGTCCCATTTGACTTAAGCCACCATATATCATTTGTTTTTTATTTGTGAAAAATAAATTTGGTAATTTCATTAATAAAGTAAAAGTGCTCAAATAGAGTCCAGGGGGTGGACAACTAATGAAATGTTTCCTTTTGGAGTAAAGGAATCAAGGAAGCGAAAGGAAAATAAGAAATTGTTTGTTCAACAAGGTTGAGATGAAAATGAAACTTCTAGGGAGGGGCCCCAACTACCACAGCGGGAATTAGTGTTGCTATGTTCTATCTGCATTAACAATATAATTGAATGTTTGTTTGAAACTGTCTGAAATTCATTTATCTTTCCATAGAAGCATGATGGGATTGACACAATGCATTGTCGTATAATTTTTCAATGCTCCATATTAGATCAAATTACTTGAGCCAATACAATATTCAAGAATTACGAGACTATCGAACCATGCAAACGAGAAGAGGTGTTAAATCAAGAAAATAAACAACAACCAAGATTCCAAGGCAATTTTTTTAATAGTAAATCCATAAAAAAATTATATTGGGTAGTGTAATTTTATCAATAGAAATTGGACTGAGTTCTTTGCATCGAAGAATTGAACATGTTTTTCATAAATACAGGTACAGGAGCTACAAAAAAAAGAAAAAAGAAACATGCATACGATTCATTTTTTTTCCTCTAGTGGGACAACATGCAGGGGCCATCGAGATGCTCTTCAACATGCATACAAAACAAATTAACATGTTTTTTTAGGAAGTCCTTGCAGTCTTCTCCTAAGAAGGTCAATGTTGGTTGTTGCAATCTCAATATCTTGCGGAAGATCTAAGGCGACAAAGAAATAAGAGAGTGGTTTTGCAATGGAATAATTATTTGGATTGAAGAAATTCAATAACACTCATGCTCCTAATGCTGGCGACCTCGAGACATTGCAAGGAACCACTAAATTGTACAAATAACAGGGAAAATGCCCTGGTGAGAATAGTTTATAATCCGCTACCTTCACTGCCCAGAGCACAACATCCTGCAACATTGCTCCACTGACCCACCCTAGTAATAAATCAACCTAGAATTATTCAAATGTAAGAGGAGATAAGAACCCATCCTCATGGTAAAATTGATAGTTCTGACAACCTTCCCGTGAGGAAGAAGAGAAAAAATGTTGTAGGGCAAGCGAAAGAGACCGAAACTGAAAGTGAGGATACACCAAGAGACCACCTCCTTACAGTCGAGGACTTCAGGGACACAGCCTGCACGAGCAATTCGAGAGCTCCAAATTAATTTGTTCTCAGCCGCAGGGGACCAAGAGACCCCCTCCTTACAAGAAAAATACCTCAGGGACACAGGCTGCATGAGCAATTGGAGAGGCCCAAATTAGTCCATTCTGGGTGGAAGGAGATGAGTAGTAGGAATATGCCTTGCAATAGTGGGATTTATGGTCCTCATCCCCTAACATGTTAATTGTATGACTAGAGAAAACAAGAGAGGTCCTACAATTGAATAGTTATTTTGCTTGAAATATATCTCTAGGCGCATCAAGAGACCATTTCCTTATAGTGAAAGAATTTTTCCCAAAATGGACTAATTTGGGCCTCTCGAATTCATACTCTCTAGTTGCAAAGTGGCTATTGTGTTCAACATCGATTTCTTTTCTAAAACCCTTTCCTTTGGTCTTGTCAGGTCCACCATTGTCGAGACGGGAAGTGCCCCCCATTATGGTTGATTTCAATTTGGGCGCAGGAGTGAGAACAACGTCCTCATTGCCATCATCCATCATCGTATCATATTCCATAAGATCATATTCTTTCAGCTCGAAATTGACCACATTAACCTCTACGCCAGCCATCAATGCAGGAGGGTAGGCTATCTGAGCAGGCACGGTTGCCTTGGAATTATTTGGCTTGAAATATATCTCTCGGTGCACCAAGGGACCATCTCCTTTTTTTATTCTTGGCAGAGGGATATGAGTAGTAAGAATATGACCTGGAGCACTAGAACTTCCAGTCATCATGCTCGAAGGTGTTTACTGTATCTGGACAGAACTGTTGTTGAACTACTTTCATAAGTTAACGAGAATGTTTGTTTTCTCTAGATGATGTTTGAAATGAAAATTTGGAAGGGATAATATAACCCTCCGCAAATCTTGGTTTAATGCATATCAATGGGATATGTCCTCAATCCTTTTGTTGATCAATGAAAATCTCTATGGTTTGTGCATAATGAGATGTTACCATTAAATCTTACTAATCACATATTTAGAAAAAAGTGTGAAGTTGGTGGTGACGACAAAGAGCGATTAAGGATTAGATATTTCGTGAAGCCACCAACTAGACGACGGGTGAACGATATTGCATGATGGTTGAAATGAACACTTAGAAAGGATAACACAACCCTCTGCAAATATTGGTTTAATTTTTACTAATGGCATATCTCCTCCAGCCTTTCAGAAATTAATGACAATCTTAACGGTTCCTACACAATGATATATTAGCATTAAAGATTAATAATTTCATATCTAGAAAGAAGTGTGAAGGTGGCAGGGATGGAAAAGAGGGATTAAACATTTAACATTTTTTCAACCCGCCAACCCGTGAAAGAGATTCCAAGAAATGCCCCAGTATGGAAAGCGGTTGGTTAGGATTCAAAATAGGTTCACAAGTTATACTCGGGAGACGTGAGGGGCCGATGGTCAAATTGTATGTCTCTGAACTTTTGAATGAAAAATGTGTAACATGGAACAAGGCACAATGATATATTTTGGTGGTCAATTTGTATATCGTGGAATTCCGTGTGTTGTTTGTAGGTCGTAGAACAATGGAAGAACAATGTTGAGCAAGCCTCACTGGAAACCAACGATGGAAATAGTGTCCAAGTATGGAATTAGGAAGTGGCTGGTCAGACTCATGACATAAAAGAATGAGACATACTCTGAATAGGGCATATTGACAGGCTTGAAAACAGGGCTACAATTTCTACTCAGGAGACGTGAGGGCTCGATGGTCAAATTGTATGTATCCCAACTTTTGATTGCAAAATGTATAACACAAAACAAGGGACAATGAGGGACTTCGATGGTTAATTTTTATATTGCGGAACTTCAGGTGTTGTATATAAAAGCATGAGACATTTGGAAAAGGGACTAAGTAACCATAAAGGGAAAGTAAAGGATAAAAAGAAATGGTAATTTGGTTGTCAATTTGTAGATCGGGGAAGTCTGAGTGTTATTTGTAGGCGACAAAACAATGGAAATGCAATGTTGAGCCCACCTACGTAGGAACCTGTGATCCAAAAAAATTGTTGAATATGGAATGGGGAAGTGGTCATTGGACTCCTGATATAAAAGCATCAGTGGAAATCTAAACACGTGAATCCGCCAACCCTCCCACCTAGAAATTTTTCGAAAAACGACTAAGTAACCAAAAAGGGAAAGAAGAGGGAAAAACGAAAGGGGATGGAAATTTTTGGAAGTAGGAATTGGTGTTAAGAAAGCCCCATTGATGGTCTTAACAGTAACTATGAAGTGCATTAAACAGGTAAACAAGATATTCAATCAAGGAATAGATAAAGCGAGTCATTCATATAGTTTCCAGAATGTGTTTTCATAAGAGAAGCATCAAAGAACCATAGGAAAATCAATTTTTGAATGTTTAAGTAAAATTATTGTACTCTCAACTTCACTGTAAGTATAACAACGTCGAATTTGAATTTTAAGACAAATTTTAATTTTAATTTTCTGTGGTTGATATGATAGTTCCATTGGAATTCACACAACATATATCCTTTTATTTCATAATATTTTTGAAGACGAAGTTTGGTAAGTTCATCAATCAAGTAAAAGTGCTAAAACAAGCCACATACGACATTTGTGTCAGAGAGCTTATATTAAAAGGAAAATAAGGTCATGTATATTCTTTAAGATCATAGAAAAACCACCAAGATCCTAAATGTATCATTAATTTTCCAGAAAGAAGAATACAAGCAAGAGCCAAGTAAACACCAAATGTATTGAAATTTGAGGCACAAGGCAACAGATGAATAAAGAAGGTGCCAATGGAGATCCCACAAGGATCGATAGAGAAATACACATCGACCTAAGCATCAAACAATTTGATATAAAAAAAAACACACGTCGTATTTATTTTCTCTTACACATGGCATATGTTCCCAGGAGAAAATAATCGGGCCTATAAGAACCATGAACTACAACTAGAAAGCACATGAACAAAAGTCTGTCAAACAAAAGACAACACAAAACCATCGGAGATTCGACATTGTATCCCATCTATAACCAAACACCAAAATGGTCACCAAGAAAATTGTCGATTACTATTCTACCATGAAGCAAAATCACTATGGACATTTTCTTCTAATAGTCCTATGTTCTATCACTACAAGTTTTAACAATGCCAAATTTCCAATATTATTGAAAATGCCTGATGGTTTCGTTCAGAGGATCAAGCCATTTTGATGGTTCAAAGGATGGCCCTGATTTACTCACAGTTGGATACTTTGTATGGGGTTTGTCCTCATGCTTCCCATTCCTGGATTGAACAATATTATGCGTTTCTTGTTCAATTTTCCATGGCATTACAAAATTCTATTTATATCCTCATTGGGTGGCATGGACAGATACACATGATATTGTTTCGTTTCCTACTAGCACTTGATATGATTTATTTATTTATTTATTAATTTTTTTTTCAGTCGATATGTAGTATTGCATTTCCCTCATTTAAGGTAAATTTTCTATGGACCAAAAGTCGCACAGCATGTAGACATTCTTTGCCTCTTTCTGTAGGTATACTTCATATGGAAATTATGATAACCCAAGAAGAAATTCTTGTAACAGAGGTTGTCTAATTGCACAATGTACGATTGTGTTTCTGATGGTTCATATGGCAGCGTTGAGGAAATGTCTATATATGTAAGGGCATTTTTTACTGCATCGTAGACAATCATTTGTATCATCATTTATGAAATAAGAGGAATAAGTAGGAGAGTTGAATTTGGCACATACAGGCTCAAAGGGGGTCGAGTACACATTCGCTGCAACCAAAACACCCTCAACTTGGGCACGTGGGAGTAATAGTTAATATATTGAACAATATAATATACAAATACACAACAAAAAACAAACTGCAGAAAATTGGTGAAGGCAATTTGTATGAGCAAAGTGAGGATGAAATTGTAGATGTATACGAACAATAGTTGTCGAGCTAGTTAGTTTCTTGAGATCTTGTACTATGTTTGTCGCAATTCTGTTACAAATGTTACTTGGGTTGTGAAAAAAATCATTTCTTTAACATCTCTTTTCTTTGTTATATTTTTGAAGAGCATAAGTGGAAATCACCATTTATGCAATTGTTGTTCCATTGAGGAAAATAAATTTGAATAGGATTCGAACAATTGCAGTTGCAACATGGAACAATGCAATAGTTGTGTAGCATAACCAAGATACATGGACATGTGAAAGTAAAGGAAAAAATTGGATATTGAGAATGGTACCATTTCTTTGTCGTTGTTTGACTCTCCATATTTTATGTGGAGAATGTGTTGAGATCCAAGTTTTCTCGCGAGTGTGATAGATGCACCAATGGTTCCGATTGGGTAAGTGTCGTTTCTCTGTGCAAGTTGGTTAATTGTTGTGCTCAGTACGAAATGATATTCTGAACAAATCGCGGGAATTTATTCCACAATACTTGTTTCGTTGAGCGATACAATCCGATCAGAGTCACTGTGATCATATACTTTTCTGGGAAATATATTAAAATTTGTAATGGATATCCCATTAACCTGGCAATATTTTTTTTGCATGTTTCTGGACAAGTTGTGTAGGGATAGTCAGTGTGATTGTCATTAGGGCTTCGTTGTTTGTCATGTCATCATGTATAATGGATCTAGTTTTGTCTTACTTGTCTAAGTAGGTGTTATAGACGACCATTATGTCCCCAATGAACACTTGTCTAGTTCGGTGACTGTTCAAGCCCTCTATTGATAGTATTTTGGGTGTTATAATTTTAGACCTTGTGACATTTTTTTGACATGAAAATTAATGTGATTGATAGTCGGCATTATTTTTTTGTTTTATTTTTTTACTAGCGTAAATGTGCAAGTAGATGCACAACTTGGATGAAGTATGGAGGCCATAGTTTTGCAATAAGACCTCTTAGTCTGTTAAACCTGCGTTATGTTCGGCGTCTCACTTATGCTCATCGATGCATCTTGTGAACTACAAAGTATGTGTTGTAGATGACATAAAAATATTTATCATGGCATACATGAATAAATAGCTAAGGATATTTGTTTGGTAAACATATCAGGAACACAATGTATGAATCTTTACCTTTGGGCTTATCATTCTATTGATGTTTGCGATGATTGACTGCTCATGCCCATGTCCCTAGTCCAACTTTTTATGATACAAGCATGTCTATATGAAGATCATAAGGAATAAATAAGCACATGCATTGTATATTGTCCATAATTGTTTTGAATGTCACATACAGGCTCAAAGGATATGGAATACAAAATAGGGTGTCAAGGGATACTCAGGAAACATGAGGACCTGACGGTCAAATTGTATGCCTCAGATTTTTTGACTGAAAAAATGTGTAACATGGAATAGGTAATTATGGGGGGGTACAACCGCCAATCTGCATATCGCAGAACCTCCAAAGATAGAGGCGGAATCTTGAGCCCGCCATCCTGGGAACCCACAATAAAAAAATTGGATAAGTATGGAATGAGGAAGTCGTTGGTCAGAGTCGTGATATAGAAGCATGAGTATAAATGTGAACCTGTGAGCCCACCAATCCACACACCTAGAAATTTTCGGAAAGACAACTAAGAAAAGAAACCAGAAAGAGAAAGTAGAGGAGAAAAACAAAGGGGAATTCAGTTAAGTATAGAAGAGGGAAAAAAAAAGGATAATAGAAAGTGGAAAAATAGAAATGGGGGGGAAATGTTTGGAAGCGGGAAGTCTCAACAAAGGCCCATTGTTTCCAAATCATCATTTTCTAGTCCAATATTATATGCACCTACTCATTTTGTTTGTTTTATTTACTATTACACTTGGTATACCTTCTCAAAGATTGTACTTCAAACCCCTCTATTGTGGCATATAAGAATTCATCTTCTTGTCCAACTAATTTGTTTCTTTCAATGTAGCAATGCAAAAAATACAGTGGACATGAAGGTAAGTTAGTATGTAGAAAGACATGTAAAAAAATAATTATAGTTCTATTTATTTTAATGTAGCAGCACAAAGAATACAATTCACATGAGAATAAGTTACTATGTAGGAAGATACATAGTATCTACATACAATAAATTAGGTGCAAAGTAGTATAACAAATAGAACAAATATACAAACAATAAATGAAATACTAAACAATGGAATATGAAATAAGAGTAGAAGCATGCACCTTTGTATCTCCTCTTCTACATTTGCAACAAAGAGTCCCTCATCTTCTCCAGTTATTTTTTTTGTTTAAATGTAGCAATGCAGAAAAATACAATGGACATAAAGGTAATCTGGTATGCAGGAAGACATGTAAAAAAATTAATAGAGTTTGATTTATTTCAATGTAGAAGCACAAAGAATACAATTGACATGAAGATAAGTTATTATGTAGGAATATACGTAGTATCTACATACAATAAACTAGGTGCAAAGAAGTAGAACACATGTACAGAGAATAAATGAAATACAAAACAATGGAATATGAAATAAGAGTACAAGCATGCACCTTTGTATCTCCTCTTCTACACTTGTGGTAAAGAGTCCTTCATCTTCTCCAGTTATTTTGTTTGTTTCAATGTGGGAACACACAAAATACAATGAATATGAATGGAAGTTGATATGCAGGGAAGAACAAGTAATATGTACATACAATAAATGAGAATCAAAGGAATAGAGTTAAAGAGAGTTAGAAACATCAACATTTTCTTTTCTTGATCCATGGTTGTAATTATATAGATTTTTTCTTGTCCAAAATATATTACAAGCCAGTAAATACTAAGAAATCACATGGTAACAACTGAATGATTTTGGTTTTGTGCAGCAAAGTATCCAGATATGCTTTGAGACATGGAAATATAATTTTTGAATATCTTTGATGTATATTTCATATTCCAAGCACAAGACAAATTGTATCGCGGTTAGACTAGTCTGTGTATAGGATAAAGAGTTTGTATTGTGATATGGGCACATTTCACCATATATGGCTAATATCTACGTTTTGCACATGTTTTATCTTAACCAAAAGAATGTGGACATTGTAATTGCACAATAGTTGTCCAATTATTTGTTATTCCACTATTTTGTAGCATGTCAACACTGAAGTATCCTAGAATGATAATGGTTTCGTCGATATGTAAATGGTGTGATGCATTTGAGAACACATTCATTATGTTAGAAATGTTGCATGCGAAGCAGGATAGAAATTGAATATTGCAATTTGCAATCCACGGAACACCACTCTTGCTAGCACCATCTCAGTATCTTTTTCTTCTACCACAACATTTTGCAAAGGCATGTAGGTATGGTTCAGATTTAGGAGAAACAATTGGAGCTAAATTTAAGAGAAGGATGGAAAGATATGCCAATTTTATGCAATTTTGTTGCATCCTAGGCACGATTGTATCCTACCCAGCCCTTCTTCACATACATGCATTTTTCTTCTACAAGAACATCCTGCAGAGGCAACAAGATTGACATTGTATTTTTTATTCGAAAGACATGGTTTCAATTCCTGTATGGGATAGGTAGGCATGATATAGGTGCTAGATTTCGAATCTGTCACACATGACAAAGGACCGTAATTTGCAATGCTAAAAAAAATGATAGCCAAAGTTGTGCACGCGACACTGGCATGGACATGGTGCAGAGTCCTGAGAAAAAATCCGAGGAAAATTGAAGAGCAGGAGAAAAAGATATGCCAACCTCTATGCAAAGTCTGCAGGACAAGAACGATGAATAAATACTTTAACATTCTTACTTTCAAAATGAAAACAATGAATAGTAAACAACGAACATGAATAAAAGTATATTATTGAAACTTACTCGTTAATGATGAACGACAGAACCATGGGTCCACTTGAGGGTGCATGACTTGAGCACTGCAAAGTGCAAGAAAATATATCTAACTGTCGGTGCAGGACCCCAACCTTGCAAAGACGAAAAAAACAAAAGAAAACAACAAGCAACAAACTAGCGAGCAAGAATGAACAGGCCCAACTACAGCCGCAAGACCTCAAACTCGCAAACTTGAAGCAAACAACAACAATAAGCAATTGACGAACCAACGAACTAGCGAACAAGAAACAACCACTGGACCAGTAAACAACATATGTGTCTTTAGTGATTACCAAATTGCATCCCAAACACAGAATAAATCCTAAACATATGACGACCATGGGAGTAGAAATAATTAAACATTATTATTTGCAAATTGCAAACAGTAAACAACAAAGAATGAATACAAATGAAATTATGGCATCGAAACTTACTCGACAAAGATGAATGACATAAGCACAGGTTGAATTGTGGGTGCAGGACTTGAACCCCGCAAATTAGAAAAAACAACGCGAACTATGGATGCAGGACCCCAGCCCTGCAAAGTTGAATAAAACAAAAGAAAGCAACAAGCACCAACAGGTCCAACCACAAATGTGGGTCCTCAACCTTGCAAAGTTGAACCAAACAACAACAAGCAGCAACCAACGAACCAATGCACCAGCGAACAAGAAGCAACCACCGAACTAGTAAACAATATGTGTATCTTCAATGATGACTGAATTGCATTCCAAGCATAGAAGAAGTTTGAAACATATGATGGCTATGCAACTGGCGATGGACAACAATATTGTCCAAATTCACTTCAACATTGTATGGAGAAATTCGAGGAAAAATGTACTGGTAGAAGCCTATTTAGGTAAACATTTAAGGCTGTCAAGTTGTTTAAGGGCCTCGCACTATGCAAACATTTAAGTTATTAGGCATGTTTAAGGGCATCATTCTATGTAAACCATTAAGTTGTTAGTCCTATTCAGATACCTTAAGAACAGTGTCAATGCTCTAAACCTTCAGTATGTAAACATTTCAATACAAATAGAAATAATAAAAAGATTAAAAAACAACGTCGATGCTTAGAACTTTCGGTATGTAAACATTTCAGTAAAAATTTAATAAAAATTAAAAAAGAGCATCCAATCTCAAAAATTTGGATATCTAAACATTTACAACATTGGGAACATCAAAGCTAAGGTTTTTTTATTATATAAAAAATAATGTCTTTACTTATATAGTTCAAACAATACAGATGATGCAAAAATTTATAGTCAAAAGTATTAATATGAAGTCAATGAATTATCCATCTCTATAGTCCCTCTACACCTTCAACAAAAACTAATAAGAGTTAGAAATGTTTGTAATCTTACAAGGATAGAAAATGAAAAATAATTTTCTAATTTTATGTAGAAATTGGAATTCTAATATGTTAAAATAGTTAGTTTTTTAAGTTTATGTAGAAATTAAAATTCTAATATCTTAATTCATGAAAACTAAAAGCAATTTTATCTATTTCTAATTTTAATTATTTGTTATTAAAATTTAATCAACAATATAATCAAATATATTTTTCTATATTAAAATTTAAAATTTACTAAATGAATATTATCAAAGAAGGTCACATCACCATATCAATATTTAATTATTGGCTAATATCTTTAAATGATATGCGTAGTACAATTAAAATAATCGCCAATAAAAATTAAATTAACTAAGCAAACCATAGCAATAAAATAATAATAATATATAATTATTAATAAAATTAATTATCAAAATCAATTTAACTATTATATTTAAAAAATTAATTTTCTATTAATTTGTCTCTTTTTAATATCTAAACTAGTTATCTTTTTAGTATCTAAACTAGTTATGGAACAAACTCAACGAAACCATATAAATTATTCAAAATTTATTTTTTAAATAATTTGATTTCATGTATAGAGCAATGTTTAACCTTTTCCAAAGGTTTGTGTAACGCCGTTGAACTTGCAAGTAGAATGGAAATTTTAGGAAATCTTCCTTGAATTCTGTAAAATTTCCTTGAATTCTATAAAATAAAATTATATGAAAGTAATTAAAATTATATGAAAGTGGTAATTAAAATTATAAACACATGAAAACTATATTTTTCTTAATAAAGGTTGAAAGAATCTTCTTTCAATTTTCAAAACAATTATATGAAACATGATATATCCGTTTTTCATTAAAATATAAAAAGAATACGTATTTTAAAAATCATTAATATAAATTAAAATTTATAAAAAAAATATTATTTAAAAAAATTATTTAAATTTTGTGAAAGAAAGAAATATATATATATATATATAATTAAAAAGATTTAAAAGATAATGAAAAAATATGTAAATATTACAAAATTTCTATCTAATATTTAAAATATATAATTTCTTTTTTATCAATTATTTAAAATATAAAAAAAAATCATTACATTCATATTCAAAAAAATCTACTCTCTTAATATTTTTTAAACAATGTTCAAGGAATGACTCTCTTAATATTTTTTTAAAACAATTTCAATTTCATTCATTTGTGTGTATAGCTTATCTCCAACATATAACTACTTTTACAAAGCCACACCAATCTTTTACCAATTCAAAGTCATCCCACATATAACTACCTTTACAAAGCCACCAATCTTTTGCCAATTCAAAGTCATCTCCCAATATACCAATATCATCTTCCTCCGTAAAGAGAGTATCCATTGATGGCTTGTTCGTTTGTATTCATTTCTTTCCTTTACCTTCTATGGGTAGTAAGATATTCATACATGTAAATATTACATAATCTATTCTTCTAAGTCAGTGTATTATAAGCCTTCATGGAAAAATGGTCTTGGAAAAATGTTGGTGCCAGCACACGTGGTCTTGGAAAAATGTTGGTGCCAGCAAGCCCCCGATATTATTAGTTTGCTCATCCTCAAGCCAACAAAATTCATTTTGGTGTGATGGAGGTGATAGATAGTATTTTCTACATGAGTCATGTGATGAATTCCTAGAAGTATGAATCAAATTGATCAAATGACTCAAACAATTGCTTTATTTCTTGAAAAAATTTGTCGATATCTATTGGTGTGGTGGACCCTAGGGTAGGCTTTATCTACTCTCCTATCTTGATCATTGGGGATGCCTTTGATTATCCATATGCAAGCGGGTATTAGTGTTTCTCAACCTATTATTGTGCTTCCAACATGACAGGAGAAAGTTCCTATTATTGTGCTTCCAACATGATAGGAGAAAGTTCCTATTGCTCGGTCTGGGAAGATGCAATTTGTTGATGGAGGCCATATATTTTCATCATGGCCTCTTTGTGTGTTGTAAGTTGGAGGGAGGCAAGTGATTGTTTCATGTCATTGATTTGTCCCTCCCATGCACTTATGATGTCCTTAGTGGTACTTATTTTAAGAGAATTTTGTAGGTGAATCCAAAGATGGAAGTTGTAGTCGACCACCCATGAGAAACCATTCACATGAGCTTTTCTTTATTGAAACAACTTCTTAGAAACATGAATCATGTTTTTCAGCTTCACCTGATATGATGGTGGGGTGTTGTTCAACTAATCTTGGAGCTCGACATTCTGATCTTGCAGTTGTTGGACTGTCTCTTGCACCTTGATAATTTTTCTTAGCATAGGGAGGTCAAAATTTTCACCAAATTAACTTAGAAGGTGGGCATATACTTCATCCATAGTGTTGATTGACAAGTTCTGCACAACCACCTCTACTACATGGCATTGTTGGAATTCATTATGTGCAACCATATCATGTGCATGTCTCTACTACAACTCCGAATATGATAGGTTCAACATGCACTTCCTAACACCCAACTTATTAATTATCTCTACCGTAAACACTTGCAGGTCCTGTGAAGGTACCTGAGACAAATCCAACTCAACATAAGTAAAGGATTGAGGTGTTGAAGTAGTGAATTAGCTACACGACAATATTTTGAATGTCCAGCTCTGTAATGGAAAATGAGAGAACTTCGACAATTACTTGTTGGTTTGCCTACGGGATGATGAAAAAATTATGGAAATTGAATTCAAATAGAATGTAATAATCATACCTTTAAACTATAATGCATGGGATAGGACTTCAGTAGTCCCCTGATTATCATCTCGGAGTACCATAGTTAGAATACTATGCTTTTCTTGTACTAAGGGTCCTTTTCTGCACTATACTGCAATTCATTGAATTTGGTGATGGTGAAGGATGAAGTGACTGGTGTGTTATACTCCCATCAAGGAAAATTCTAGGGGTTTGAAAATTCAATGGATGATTTTTAATTTTTTTTGTATAGAATAGGTTTACTACAAATATCCCACCATTTCTTAAAAGAAAATTACCTAGAAAATAATTAGCCAACCTATATGAGCATAAAAAATGTTTTTTTTGCCTTCGGAATTCAACTTTAACTTTTCATTCGCTATCGATTTCTAGGAATTGAGGCTTATGGAAGAGATTTCTCCCTTTATTCTTCTTGTGGGTTGAGATTAAAATTGTATTTGCCCCCTATTTGTGGTTTGAAGATATGTAATTTTTTTCCCTTTGAAATTGCCCATATTTCCTAGAATCGAGGATGACGACAACGGTTTTTCCCCTGTATAATTCCCACTGACTACCCATGGATTATTGAACATGATTCAACCTTATTTACTAAGTACTCAGTCATCTAGGATATAGTTCTATAGGTACAGTGATGATGGAAAGGATTATTCAACATGATTCAACCTTCTTTACTGAGTACTCACTCATCTTTGAGATAGTGTTATAGGTACAATGATGATGGAAAGGATTTTGATCACCCTTTAGGCCTTTCAATAAGCCTCTTATTTTATGCCAAGAACTCTATGCAAGTGGATCTGCCTCAACCCTCTTAATCCATTTTCTGAATCTCTTCAAAACCAACTTGAAGTCTCTTTATGTAGCCTATTGTTAACCGACCAACAAGCCACCGGGTCACCAAACCACTGGGAATACACCTCCAAATTATATCACGTAACCATGAGTCCAATATAGTTTAACGGGCCACTAACCTAGTGGGAATCCTCCTTCACACATTCACAATTGATCATGAGTCTAGTATGGTTTAACCAACCACCACGTCATCAGAATAATAAGCCACTTGGAACTTTACAACTGGTCCTTTAAAGGGATTCTAAGGCTGGCCCGGTTACTATCGTTTTCTATCATTGATATCTTTTGATGATAAACAATCAACATGATCAGGATTCAACCATGTAACGAGGTCTACGATTAATCATTACATCCATTATCTTCAAATCAGGCAAAGTTTATAGGAACTTCATCTCTCTCCCCATGATACAACGAGTTTAACTTGTTGAGCCTTTATTTACACAATGACTTCAACAATTCGTTGTAGTACTCATAAAAGGATTACTATCGCACACACAACCCGAATTCACTAGGGCTCAACCATCTTACACAAAAGCCTCATCCTCGCACTTGAATTCATTCACAGATTTTAAACCCTCATCTACAGAGTATAAACTCATTAACACAGAGATATAAAGAGACATTTATACAACAATGGAGTTATAACATAAAAATTCCTTTAAAACCAGTTCTTTACATGGATTTTTCTACAAACTCAATTGACCTCCTATCTCTCTATATGGCCTACTTACACTCCTTTGGGTGTTTCTTTGACCCTGTCCCCCTCCCTAATCCATGCCCGAAGGATTACATAAGTATTTTTAAGTAAAAACAATTCCATATCAACTAAGTACTAACAATATTATTTAAATATATTCTTTATCTTCTTGATTACATATAGGGGAAGGATCAATACCATTCAATCCTCCACATTAAAGAAAAAAATCAGCATTACTCAACTAATTATTCAAATAAGTAATTTACATGGTAATTAAGAAAACAAACCATATCCTTTTAGAATCATATAAACTTAGAGAAATATATTTAATTTCATTAAGGGAAACCACTCACTTTGGTAAATTCTAAAACCCCTTTAGGTGTGCTCAACAAGGATGATTTTGAGAGAATATGCTCTTGCATGATACAAAATACATCCTGTTAGGTCTTATTGGTAAATGAACAAGTATTAATATCAAGACGGCTCAGGTTGAGGTTGAGAATGTTATCGATAGAGGGTTGAGGAAACGGTCTTGTTGTTGTAAAGGCATTCATTCCCAAAGAAAGTTGTGTAGTAGAACTTTGACGTGACAACTTGGTTTCTTTTTCATGTTATAGATATGGTTGTACTATATAACGAAGTCTGTTTTTGGAACATAACATTTTTCAAGTCAAATAGTCTTGTAGACTCTAAACTGCCTTGGATACCTTGGAAATAATTCCAAATCTAAAAATTCTAAAACTGTATTCCTCAATTCTCATTCATTCCTATTTGCAAGATTATAAACCTAAAAAGTTTATGTTCCAAAGTGACTTGAATTCTTGTTTAATTCATATAAATGACTTCATATTTATATTAGCCAATGAAACCTTAGCTTTTCTAATTTAAATGTTCTTAAATTATATTGGTAAATAAGATGTTTTAGACAACCAATGATGTTTAACTTCCATGTTGTGATCTTAAGGGCCTCCAAGTCCAACACCTTGGCTATGTAGGGCTATCAATGGGTTATCAAGTGCAATTTGATAATAAATACACCATTAGAAATTATTGTAAGTTATTTTTATCATTTGGTACATAATTTGATATGATATCTTCAAAAAATCTGATTATTACACCAAAGCCTTCCTCAAGAAACAAATATGCCTCATAAATTGTTTAGGCATACATTTTTTTTTTGCCAATATCCATTTCACTTTAGCTCTCTAACAATAATCATTGTAAATGGATTCTGAATCTTCCGAAAAAGTGACATAAATTGGATTGCATAGTTGATATTTTATATAAGCATTTCATACATTGTCATTGCAACTAATATTCACATAGGATAGTGGAATATATGGGGGATTTTTGGAGGCAAGGAACATCTAGGAAACAATTCTCGAGAAGTTTCATTGGCTATTGAAATAGGCTCGAATGAAATCCCATCCTTACCTACAAAAGTTAGATAGTCTTTGAGCAATTGTTCCTAGCCTTAGATTTTCTGCTAATTCCATACTCTTATTGAAAATAATTTTTGATTAGATAGTCTTTGAGCAATTGTTCCTAGCCTTAGATTTTCTGCTAAGTCCATGCTCTTATTGAAAATAATTTTTGATTTCATATTTCTGTTGTTTCTTTGGTAATCTTTGAATGCCACTATTTGTCCTAGCAGAAGTATTTCTGACAAAAGTATCTCTCATATCCATATGAGAGGTTTCATTTGAAGAGATAGAAAAGGTGAGGGTATCTTGAGTCAAAGCTATTAGATGCTTCAACCTTAGAAGCCGTTTGAATTTTCGTGTTGTTTGTTCCAAGTAATTATAGTACCAATTTCCTAGGTGGACATTTTTACATGGAAATATGTATTTCTGGAAATATCTAAGTTTACAAGAGTCAAAGACTAACAGGGAAGTTGATAAGGGATTGCACTTTCCTTAATAATTTTGGATATTTTGGATGACATAAGAAGTAAGGAAATTGGGTAAGTAGATATTGTTCTATGGAAAAGGACGTGTTGTCTATTCTCAACCAGCCTGTCAAACTGATATTGTGGAAAAATCCCATTCAAGCATTGAAAACTATGAATAATTGTTCTTGATGAGTAGCATTAGAATGCTTGTCGTACATGATTCTATACTTGAAATTTTACAATTAGCATATGCAAGCACCAGGACACCAATGAACTGCACAAACTAACTAACTCATAACAATTATCCACTGTGTTTGGGTTTTGTTCTTGTCAAAGCTGCTCCAACCTGTTAGAATTGTCAATGCAGAAAACACAATTCACAATGATAATTAACAATCACACACATATAATAGACATAGGGATTTCACGTGGTTCACCCAAACTTTGGGCTACATCCACCTAACATAGGCATCATTGGTCTTATTATTCATATTATGGAGATTACATCAGATTTGCAAGTCTCTCACACACTCAATCTCTCACAGTCATTTTTGCCTCTAGGGATTACATGTATTTATATACATTTACAATAAATTGAATAATAAATTCAATCCCTATCCATATTCTAACATGGTCTATTTGGTTGTAACCAATGTAGAATAATAGGATCCAAATCCATCTTTGGAGTAATTCATTGTCACCAAATTCCAACAATCTCCACCTTGACAACAATTAACATGATACCTTGCTCCTTCCTTTTGTTCATCACCTTTTCTTCAAGCCAAGAGAATCCAAGCACCACTGTAACTTCTCTAATAAAATTGGTTTCATGATCTCACCTATATGACTTGTACGAGTTTGGATTACCTGAGGGGTCACTCCACCTCCAACATGTCTTCCACAACTATTTTGTGAGACATATTTAGTGATAGATGTCCTTCTATCCAAAATACCCATAAAATATACATTACAGTTATCATGGGCCATCTCAGTGTAACCATTATTTGTGCTTCTCAAACGCTGAAGCACCCATTTCACAACAACACTTGAATCTGTTACGTATCCGACAACATCATTAGCATGCGAAACATCTGGTCTTAACCATTTCATCACATACAACATACCTCCTACTGAACTTACACGAGACATAACAGTTTCTTCTTTATAGACATGCCCTATACTTGAAGAAAACTTATAATGGAAAGCAAGAGGGATAAAAATTGGTTTTACAATGTTCATAATGAACTCCAACCACAACTTACCATTACCATCTCTGTATACCTCCATGCCCTTAATTTGTTTTGCTGCTCCTTGATCCCTCATCTAAATTGTCCTGTCCATCCGAGTCAATTTCATACTGATTTTATCCATGCTTCAACTTGCATTGAGCATATCATTAGCAAAGAACATCAAGACTGTGAATGTACTATAAATTGTATAGTCATTCCTACCCTTTGAAAAATTCTAACTCACTATGAAGGATTCAAATATCTTGTACATTTTCCTGGGTACCAATAGGAAATACAATAAATTACCTAGCATGCAAACAAATTTACCATTGCGATCTTGAATCAACCCTTTTGGTTGTTCCATACATACTATATCTCTGTCAATGATGACCTTGTGAGAAGTAGGATCCCACACACAACATCCCTTTTTACCATCATCATAACTTCCAGAGATATAAAACAAGAAGGAATTCAAAAACAAATATTTTAAGTCTGGAAATGCTTTACCACTTACCAGTACCTGCAATTCTTTCTTGCTCTTATGACCTTGATGCATCTGCCATAAACAAGAAGATACATTTTTTACTTCAGATGACACTTCAATACTCCCTTCTAGCTTATAAAGGTTGTCAACCTTCGTTGCCTTCATCACTACTAAATTACCTTTCGACAATGTGAGAGCTCCACCTTGCCCTGTATACTTATATCCACAAGAATACAACACTCCAAATGATATCAAATTTGATTTAAGCTCAGGTACATATCTAACATCTATCAATTCCTTGACAATAACATCGTACATCCGGATTTTGATATTGCCAACCCCAACAGTTTTACAGTGAATACCATTTCCCATAAACACTACACCCTCATCAACATATTGGTAAGAAATGAACCAATTTCTATGTGAGCACATGTGGTGGGAAGAACCTGAATCTAACTTCCATTCTTCTTGATATTGTAAATTACTAGAAACAGATCAAACTTGATCAATCATACTTGAATTTGTTACAGCCAAATTTGCTTCCTTCGTAGAGTTTTCCTCAGATTCCTTTCTCTTCCAGCAATATTTCTTGAGATGTCATGTTTTGCCACAATGTCAACATTTTTCTTTACCCTTTCTATGTCTTGACTTAGATCGGAAATAACTTCTCTTATTATTCTTTTTGGTTCGACCTCTGATCAACATCGCCTCTGAAGTTGAAGTTTTTTTACTAGATTTTCTCCTCATCCCCTTAGCCAACAAAGATCCCACAACAGAGTCATAATCTAAAACTTCTGTTGAGCTAAAGCTAATAGAGGTGACTAGATTATCCCAAGACTTAGGCAATAGACACAATAATGTAATAGCTTTATCCTCATCTTCAAATTTAACTTCCATACTAGTCAATTGAACTATAAGGGTATTGAAGGTATTTAAATGGTCAATGAATTTTGTACCTTCTTTCATCCGCAAAATGTACAACTGTCTCTTCAAGTAGATTCTACTCATCAAGCATTTTGTCATATATAGACTTTTCAACTTTGTCCACAAACCGACTGTTGTCTTCTCCTAGACAATATTGAACAAAACATCGTTGGCCAAGCATAGACGTATGGCACTCAGTGCTCTCACATCCATCTCATCCCAGTCATCATCTGTTATGGTCGCGAGTTGCTGTTCTTTTTCCAAAAGTGCCTTCACCATGCCTTGTTGCACGAGTAGATCGTGCATCTTAAGCTTCCTGAGCCCAAAGTTGTTTTTACCGCTGAACTTTTCAACTTCAAACTTTGAACTCTGCATCTTAGCCATTAGCACAAAAAATCTCCCAATATCCACTACTTATAAAACCCAAAAACCTTTAAAAAAATATGTAAAAAAATAATTAGTAAAAAATTTAATTAAAAAAAAAAAACATTTTAATAATATAAAAAAATTTAAAAAATCTTAAATAAAAAAAAAAACATTCACTCTAAAAAAACATCCACTTTTACATTTAAATTCATCCACCATATTAACTTTAACTCACCCATGTGACTAAGTTTTTTTTAATTAATGAAAATTGCCTTAAACCCTTTTTACTTTAACTCACCCACGACTATTCCTTCATACTTCATGACCTTGCTTTATATTTCAAACTAAAAACCTTCGAATCAATTTAAAAAGAGATCGCCGCTTTGTTTTATGCCATACCATAAAGTATGCGAATACATTAAAGGAGATCTCCATGTCCGTTTTATTTAATGGAGTCGCCACTGCACCTCACGGTGCTACTGGATTGCGGGGAGTCCGCACCTCACGCAACTGTTTCTCACGCAACTGGAGTGTGGAAATCTTATCATCAAATTTACGCACTGTTTCTCATACTCAATTGCGGAAATTTCTTTGCACCTTTCGAGAGGAGGGATCTGTGGGGGATTTGTGGGGATGTATAAATTTACTCATTCTCACACAGATTTTACGTTTGGTTCTTCTGAGAAGTTGACACTTTTTCAATCAACACACAGGGATTTCAGGTGGTTCACTCCAATTTTGGGCTACATCCACCAAGCATAGGCATCAATTGTCTTATTATTAGGATTATGGAGATTACATCAGATTTGCAAGTCTCTCGCACACTTGTTTTTGCGCCTCTAGGACTTACATGTATTTATATACATTTACAAGAAACTGAATAATAAATGCAATCCCTATCCATATTCTAACTTGATCTATTTGATTGTAACGAGAATAATATGATCTAAATCCATCTTTAAAGTAATTGGTTGTCACCAAATCCCAACACAACCAAACCCTAACCCAATTTGAAAATACATGAATAGATAAGAAAAACATGAACTATCTTCCCAAGAAATCCAAGCCATGGCCATGAGTTTGCTCAAAGAATGAAAAACTTCTCGAGTGGAAAATTTATAGCAACAAAATTGAGCACATGATAATGAATATTTGGTGTTAAAACTATGAATACAACAAATTTTATTTTATTTTATTTTATGGATCTATGTTAATTTGTAGCACTTAGTTTTTTACATTAACTCTTAATTTTGTATGTCTACAACTAAGTTTTTCTTGTTGGGGTTAGAAAATCTGTACATTAAAGTAGGCTATTACCTCTTCCTATTCTTCCTAATTTTAGGATTGTTTTTTGTTACGATAGTGAGTTCCATTCATGACAATCATATTCGATATAGTGATGCAGATTGGAGTGAAGATAATGACCATTGTAATTTGCAAATCACCAAAATGTATCGCAAATCACCAACAGGATATATTTTTTAATTTTTTTTTGGAGGAGGTATATCTTCAACAATAAAGGTTAAATTAGTAATTCACCATTTTTCTATTCATTACTCAAGTTTAAATTTAATGTGTGGTACTAAAGCATGCTATCAAGAAAAATATGTGGTTTTTGAAAATTTTAAATCATATTGATTATGCTCATTAGAGGCCGAAAACTATCTCTAATAAAAATATCAGCTCTATTATGTTGCAACGAATCATACATAGATTTCCACATCCAACTACATTGACATTCAAAACTTTATAAGGGAAAAGGTTTGATTATGCAAAAGTAATTATTGTGTTTTGTGTATTTAATCGAACCGCTGCATATGTTCTCACAAAGGGCTCACTAGATACAATGATAGGTGCAGTAAAAGTTCGGTTTAATGTTTTAATAGGTGAGAGTGTTGGAACGTATTAAAACACAAATATAAAAAGAGATCCTATCGGGTAGCTATGTAATTACACAAGGATGAGAGGTTGCTCCACTTAAAATGTGTAAAGGAGTCCACCAATGAGTCCATTAACAACTCCACCAAAATATACCCTCATGAATAGTGTTTATTTATTGTTTCATTATGATCTGTTATGATATACATCTCTTTGTAGTGAATTCTAACATGGGTAATTCCTTGCTACTGTGACTGGTTGGTTAACAGTTACAGATGCACAATGAATCGTGATAGATTCAATAGAAGAGATAATGAAAATTTGGATATGGTTAAATTTGTACGTAGAGATACAAGTCCATCTCATTTTAGTCATTAAAAGTTTCATGTGCAACATGACCAACTTTTATGCAAGTACAATATTGGAGAACAAGAATTTTTCTTTCTTCGTATCTAATAAGCTCAATAATTCCTCTTATCCAGCGAGGGTATTGCTTCCCAAGAAGG
Organism: Picea glauca; assembly: GCA_000966675.3. Taxonomy (NCBI): domain Eukaryota; kingdom Viridiplantae; phylum Streptophyta; class Pinopsida; order Pinales; family Pinaceae; genus Picea; species Picea glauca. The sequence goes on from JZKD02S1675850.1 coordinate 582,082, forward strand.
GTGTGTCTACTTCGGATTTTCTTGGTCTATCTTTCTATGATTCATAAGCATTGTGCACACTCATTGATGAGTTAGAGAGATCCATTCAAAAGACAAGGTAATGGAAAGTTCATAGACTTCCATACCAAACGATTGATCTAGAGATTGTAGATGCACTAGTGGATGCATACCAAACCATTGATCCATAGGTTGTAGATGCACTAGTGGATGCCTTCGTGGAGATTGCTACAAAAAAGAGAGCAATGATAGAATCTTATCTTCACAGAGATGGATTGCAAAGTATAGCTGAACTTCTGGATGAGAAGGAGATAAATTTGTTAAATATAATGTAACCTCAACAGCCTGACTGTACACTGCCAGCTGTCCTGGCTAGCTGTACTATCATTTCTTGATTTCCTTGAGCCTATTTAGCTCAGCTAGTTTCCCTTTTCTGAAGTACTCTTTTGTATTGTACTTTACTTGCATTCCTAATATACTAAATTCTATTTCTTTTCTTCTCTTTCTCTGTATTCTTTGCTTCACATTTTATCATGGTATCAGATCTTCAGTAGTAAGCCTCTTCACACAGTTTGGAGAATAACCCGATCCTCAACAGTGTAGAGCTTACACTGTGAATGAGAGCATAGGACGCAAGATTCTTCACAAGGCCTGGAGAGAAATCTGTAGTCAACCATATGCTCAAAAGATCGTCGTAGAAAGATCACACGAGGAAGCAGAGCACAATACGCTCAAAATTTTGAGGAGATAGAGCTGCAGAAGGCATAAATGCTTAAAGATCTCGTGAAATTCCCTCACATTCGTGAAAGATTGCTGCAAAAGGCTGAAACGTTTAAAGAATTTGTGAAATTCTTTCAAACTCATGAAAGATTGCTGCAGAGGGCAAAAAGATTTGAAGAATTCGTGAAAGATTCACAAATTTCCTTCTTCAGGACAAACTCTTTACAAGAACAGCAAAGAACACGCTAAAGCAGCTAAGAACGAGCAGACACAGCCGTAAGATCGGTCCTGGTAACAAATATGAGGAATTAATCAAGTTCAAAAAGGACGTTCAATGCGCAGAAGAGGCAAAAGATTTCCAGCCATTAGATTTAGCGCAGAGGACCGATAGCCATCGGATCTGGAAGAAAGTGCACGAGGTTTAGTCCTGTGGAGCACAAAGGAGAAAAGTCGACTTGCGAAGTCACAAAATCCCGAAATTGTTGGGACCGTCCATCAAGGAGGACACATGGCGAGATCTTGACATTTCACTAACTTGCAGGGAGTAAAGGTTAGAGAACACTGTTGTGAGAATTCACGAATTGAGAAATAACGACTCGATCTGAACCGTTGGATCGAGAAATATAGTACATCGTCAATCTGATGTTATCGCGAAATCAAGAATCAGGAGTTGGATGAGCAAAGGAGACTGCACTCCATACCCCGATACGCGAAATCACGAAATCACGAAATCACTCCAACCGTTGGATCTGGAGTGACAGGTGGCGAAGATCAAGAAGCCATTGGCATATTTTTATTTTGTTTGGCACCAGGAGAATGAAGGTGAAGAATGGGGAAATAATATTTCACGAGAGAATCAGGACTATCCATCTCAGAGGACAAGTGGCAGCAAATCCAAGCGCCATCAAAATTTTGGCATTTCGGAGTTCGGGGTTTGGAGAACATCATGACGAGAGTTCAAGAGTCGTGAAATACCGATTCGCGAAATCCTGAAAGGATTTGGACCGTCAGATCATAGGAGGATCTGGACCATTGATCCAAGCGCCATCACGATTTTGGCTACCAGGGAATCGGAGGCGAGAGTCTCGTGAACTCACGATACACGAAAATCTGAAATAATCTGAGCCATTGATTTCAAATCAACGAGGATCGTTGTTCCTTGCAGCCAATTCGGCATTTTAGTAATTTGGAGATCGGGGAATTGAGGAGAGACGAGCTCGATATCAGGGTTCGCGAAGTCGTGAAACTCAAAGTTCAAGGCTCATGCCTAGGCACAAGGCTTAACGCGTAGAAAACAGGTAAACACGAAATTTTTCCAACATTTTTTTTCTATTTTGTGAAAAATATTTAAAAGATGGCCACATCTAGCAATTTAGGACCAACTCAAGGTCCGATTCTTCTTGGAAAGAATTATGAGTTTTGGTCTCTTCGAATGAAATCTTTCTTGCAAGCACAAGAGCGCTGGGATCTAGTGGATCTTGGATATGTGGAACCAGATCCAGCAGACCTTTCCACCATGACAAACCAACAGAGAACTGCTCAGGCAACACAGAGGAGTAGAGAGAATAAAGCGAAATTCTGGATTCAAAATTCAGTGGATGACTCGATTTTCTCAAAAATCACAGGTGCTGGTACTTCAAAACAGGCCTGGGACATCCTTAAATCAACCTACCAAGGAAATGACAGGGTCAAAACAGTCAAATTACAAACCTTGAGGATGCAATTTGAGACTTTAAGAATGACAGAGTCTGAAAATGTGGATCAGTTTATGACCAGAGTCATGGGAATTGTTGTTAGGATATCTAGACACTTAGGAGTTAGTTAAGATCTACTTGGTCTAATATGTCGTTAGGTAAAAGTGTGTTTCTTTAGTATGCATTAGTATGCATTTGTAGTTAGGAAATC
>JZKD02S1675850.1:589017-649275 GCA_000966675.3 Picea glauca
CCGTAGGGGTTTTACCACGTGAAAACATCGGTGTGTTGATCTTTGATCTGGTTATGTGAGTGGTTACTGAAGGTGTTCGTCCTCTGTTGGAATACCTGTGTTGTCGAACAATTGTGAACCAGACCAGATTGACTAGGGAATCCATCCCTGATCAACGCATTGTTGAGAAAGTCCTTAGAAGTTTACCAAAGAAATTCGAAATGGTTGTTACAACAATCCTTGAATCCAAGGATCTATCACATTTTTCAACAGATGAATTAATTGGTTCCCTGGTGACACATGAGACCAGATTGCATCTCACAGATGAGTCAATCGCCAATGCCTTCAAAACTCAATTCCCCTTCAACAGAGGGAGAGGAAGAGGAAGAGGCAGAGGTCATCAAGGACGAGGGAGCATTACAAGTAACCAACACTCCAGTGGAGGTAACAAACAACATAACCATAATCTAAATTTCCAAGGTCATAGACAATAGAGTCAGAATCAGAGTTTCCAACCTCAAAGAGATAGAGGGAGAAGATCAAATGACAAATCAAGCATACAATGCTATTACTGCAAAAAGTATGGGCACTATGAATCTGAATGCAGGAAGAAGCAAGCAGATCATCTCTCAGGCAGAGCACATGTGTCGAATCATACAGGAGAAACCTCAGGAGGTATGTTTCTCTCATGCCACAAGACTGAAGAACAACCTAAAGATCTATGGTTGTTGGATAGTGGATGCAACAATCACATGATAGGTAACAATGATTTACTTTCATGCATTGATTCTTCAATCTCATCTGATATTACACTTGGAAATGATTCCTTAGTCAAAGTTCAAGGAAAAGGAACTGTATCTATTCTTACTAAACAAAATGTAAAGAAAGACATAAACAATGTCTATCATGTTTTATATCTGAAACATAATCTGCTAAGTGTATGACAACTCATTGAACATGGATATAAGGTACTTTTTGAGGGAGCATCTTGCAGGATTTATGATAAAACCCCCAGCAGAAAATTGATTTCTGAAATCCACATGACTCAGAATAGGATGTTTCCCCTTACCCTCAGAAATGCAAATCTAAACCAAACATAGGCATAAACTGCATCCACCCCCAATGAAACTATGGTTTGGCATACAATATTTGGACATCTACCCTTTCAGAGCCTAAGTCTTCTACAGAAGCACTCCATGGTCAAAGGGCTTCCTATCTTCAAAGAGAAAATCCCCCCATGTGAGTCTTGCATACTTGGAAAACATAAGAGAAATAGTTTTCCACAGTCCTCCACTCAAGCCAAACAACATCTCGAATTTGTTCACACTGACCTATGTGGACCAATTCAAACAGAGTCCATAGGTGGTAGATTTTATTTTCTAACGTTTATTGATGACTTTAGCAGGAAAATCTGGATCTATTTTCTCAGACACAAGTCTGAAACTTTTGCAAAATTCAAAGAATTCAAAGTAGAAGCTGAAAAACAGAGTGGCAAATATATAAAAGCTCTCAGGTCATATGGAGGAGGAGAATACAACTCCAACGAATTTGCAAATTTCTGCAAATCACAATCTATTGTCGTACAAACTACATCTAGGTATATTCCACAACAGAATGGAGTGGCTGAAAGGAAAAATTAGACAATAATGAACATGGCAAGAAGCCTACTCAAAGAGAAATGTTTTTCAAATATTTTTTGGGCTGAAGCAGTAGCATGCTCAACTTATCTCTTGAATAGATCTCCAACCACAAGTCTAAAGATGAAAGTCCCTCAAGAAGCATGGAGTGGGACAAAGCTAAATGTTGCGCATCTAAGGACATTCGAATGCATAGCATACACTCACATCCCTTCCGAATTAAGGAAGAAACTAGATGATAGAAGTGAGAAATGTATCTTCACTGGATATAGTGAAACATCTAAAGATTATAGGCTTTACAATCCAATCTCAAAGAAACTAATTCACAACAGAGATGTAAAATTTCTGAAAAATCAACTCTGGAATGAATCTGAAAATCAGCAAATGGACAGTCAAAATCCATTGTTTCCCAGTTCTGAAAAAATAGAAAATTTAGGACAACCAATACCTCAACTTGCTCCTACAAGATTGCACGTACAAGGACAACCTGAAAATTCTCAGGATAACTCAACTTCCAGCATAGAATTATCCTCTGAACTTCAAAATCAGAGAACTCGAAGTTTGAGAGAAATCCATCAACAGTTGGATGACATTGAACAACACAATATTTGTGCATTAATGTCATGTCAACCTACATCTTTTAAAGAAGCAGCTGAGGAGCCACATTGGGTTCAAGCCATGAACCAAGAGATTGACTCCATTGAGAAGAACAAGACATGGGATCTTGTTGATTTGCCCAGACACAAGAAGAATATTGGTGTCAAGTGGGTTTACAAAACTAAACTCAATGAAAAAGGGCAGATTGAAAAACACAAGGCAAGACTTCTTGCGAAAGGATTCTCACAACAACCAGGTACTGACTATGGTGAAACTTTTGCTCCAGTAGAAAGGTTAGACACTGTAAGGACTCTATTGTCCATAGCAACCCAACACAAATGGAAAGTATACCAGATGGATGTCAAGTGATCTTTCCTGAATGGTTTCTTAGAAGAAGAAGTTTATGTCGATCAACCACCTAGATTTGAAGTGCAAGAGCAGCCAACCAAACTATATCGGCTAAAGAAAGCCTTGTATGTCTTAAAGAAAGCTCCAAGATCTTGGTACGACAGAATTGACACTTACTTGATCAAAAGTGGTTTCAGCAGAAGCCAAAATGAGCCAACTCTTTACACCAAAACGGATCAACACAGTAAAATTTTGATTATATGTTTATATGTTGATGACATAATATATACTGGAAATATTGAGTTAACAAATTTTAAACATGCCATGCAATCTGAGTTTGAGATGAAAGATCTTGGCATAATGAAATATATTTTGGGGATTGAGGTTGATCAATCAACCAAAGGAATTTTTGTCTATCAGAAAAAGTATGCAATAGACAAAGTCAAAAGATTCTGCATGGAAGAATGCAATCCAACAGAAACCCCTATACCCCTAGGCACAAAATTGAGCAAGAAAGATGAAGGCTTTACAGTGGACCCTACCTTGTACAAAAGTTTAGTAGGCAGTTTGTTTTATCTTATAGCAACTAGGCCTGATATTATGTATGTAGCCAGCCTTGTTTCCAGATACATGGAATCCCCCAAAGATTCTCACTGGAAGATGGCGAAACAGATTCTGAGATATGTTGTAGGAACTCTCAATTTTGGCTTATGGTACACTAAATCTGATGATCATCATCTTTATGGTTACACAGACAGTGATTTTGCAGGTAGCCTAGATGACAGGAAAAGCACTTCAGGACATGTTTTTCACCTGGGCATGAACCTGATTTCGTGGGCATCAAAGAGGCATCCAATTGTATCACTATCTATTGCAGAGGCAGAGTATGTTGCTGCTACCTCAACTTCCTGTCAAGCTATGTGGCTGAGAAGAATATTGAAAGATATGTCACATACAGAAAAGGATCCAACTCCTATCTTCTGTGACAACACCTCAACAATTGCTCTATCCAAAAATCATGTGTTTCACAAGAAAAGCAAACACATTGACACTCGTTTTCATTTCATCCGTGAGCTAATCAATAATGGTGATATTGCACATCAATTATGTGGCTCTCGATATCAGCTCGCAGATATCTTCACAAAGCCACTGGGAAAATCCATTTTTGATTTTCAGAGACAACACTTGGGCATTATCAGTGCGAATGTTTGTAACTGTTGAGTTTAAGAGGGAGTGTCAAATATAATGTAACCTCAATAGCCTGACTATACACTGCCAGTTGTCTTGGCTAGCTGTACTATCATTTGTTGATTTTCTTGAGCTTATTTAGCTCATCTAGTTTCCCTTTTCTGAAGTACTCTTTTCTATTGTACTTGTTCACTTGCATTCCTAATATATTGAATTCTATTTTTGTTCTTCTCTTTCTGTGTATTATTTGCTTCACATTTGATCAAAAGTCTCAATAGAGTTCATTTGATTATAAGATTAGTATCCATTAAATGTATTTCTGGATAGATCCTAAATTCTACTATGAATAATTCAACTCTATGCACTAGCCACATTTCAATGCAGATTTAATAAGATGACTCAATTCTTCTATTGTATTCACTAAGGTTATGAGAAACATAGAAGGAAGTTGAATATCTTACAAATTCGTGAATCCACAATCTTGATGATGACAAAAAATTAGGTTTCTATCTTAAATGCCAATAAAAAAGAAGAAACTATGATGTTTTTCTTGCATGATGAAATGAAAAATTAAAGGGATGGTGACTTGAACATTGCAGATCTAGTGAACCACTTGCATAGTCAAATGAGATCTAATAGATATTTAATTGACTTATGTTGATGAATTTTAGGATATGGAAATGGCTCGAATTACTTTTTTAATGTGTGTCCTCTAATTTTCATGAAGAATATGGATTTGATAGTAGGTAGATCCCAAATAGTTGAAAGAGGGGTTTCTTTTCTATTCCAATAAATTAGAGATCCATTTTACAAAGAATTTCTAGCAGCAGATGATAATCACGACTTCTCTTCTGGAACTAGCAGGGCAATTTTGTTTCATCAGTGCCAAAATTTTCAGACTTGGAATGGAACATTAAACTAGTGAAGGGTGTCACGGGGCTTCTCTAAATTGTATCTAGAGACTAGTCTCATATTTAGATAAGATCCAATATTTCTTGACATTGAGGATTAAACCATTATCAAAACAATTTTTGGTCATAGGAGAAAATATTTTTTGAAGCTTACATACTGACTACTAGAATGATGACTTTTAGCAGTGGAAATAAAAGTATAGGAAGAAATATAACATGAAATATAGAAAAATATCTTTTAATGACCAATAAATAACAATCTAGTGGATCATTCCAAAATATAACTTATTGGTTCCAACCCACCCCTCTCCCTTGTTCCTTCTTTCGAGGTCATCAAAGCGAAGGTTAGCACCATCCCTTCCAAGCCCAAAGTATAGGAGTCGTGTTCAGGGAGCTATCAACCGGAGACCGAGCCAACGCGTCTGAAAGGGAAAAATATGAAGTACACTAAATAAAGGAATGTCAAGGGTGAGGAAATATAACATGCAAGATGTGGATGAAATAAATCAAAAGATTTTCCAATGACCAGAAATATGGTAGATCATTCGTCCATATCTCTTGTTTCTCATTGCAGAATGATGCTAAATATACAGTTCTTTGCAGAAGAAAAAATCTACTTAATAAATGCTAGCCTAATAATTACTCTATTATATAAACTGATAAGAAATAAGTACATTTCCCTTATTTTACATGGAAAACATCCATGCTTTTCAACTAGTTTACAAAATCAAGGCTTATTAAATTTGACAAAACATTGAATAATACTATGGTGTGTCACATATACAAATGCAATTCATGTTCATCAATAACTATTGATCCAGGTTCAACAAGTAAACAACGATTAAAGAAAATAAGAGAAAAAATAACAGTGCAAAGTGCAAGAGAGAAACATTGATATTGATGAACTCAATAATTGGCCTTTGTTGCCCTTCAATCGAGGTAGTGTCATCACTAAAATGGATTTTTCTTGCTAACAGATATGCACCATTACCAATAGGTGGAAAATCACCAAGTTTATTGGTCACTGATATAGGAGTAAAATGGGCACCCAATGTAGACAAAAAATTTGTTGTTTCTATCCTTTCCTTTAAATGCTTTAAATTAACAGAAGGTCTCGAGAAGTTGGAAAATTTAGTCACTAGTTATTGTTGTTGCAATAAACTAAAATTCCCATTCCAAATGAAAAATCACGACCTAGATTGTAAAAATAAGAAATCAATACAATTTAAAGATGTTTCCTTCATATCAACTTGTACTTCTTTACTAAAATGTCATGCTAAACAAAACACTATGATGAGCGATACACAAGCATTGATATATGTGTCATCCTTAAAACCCTTATCTACATTGGAATTTTTATAGTGAGCACTCAATCCATTTTTCAAAACTATCATGTTGTGGAATAGAGGCATTAATAGACAAAATGATAAATATATAGAAATAAAAACAGAGGTTTCTATGTATCTTTTGCTTTCTTGCCATAGGAAACTGTCAAAAAGTATATTTGTAATAAAATAACTAATTCGTTTATGAGGAGTTATAGCAAGGGACTAACATAGTTTTTGGATCGATTAAATTTACTATTGTGATTCTTAGTATATCTTGAAACTTTGTTTGCAACCTGAATGATGCAGTTTGGAAAGAGTATTTTACAACTACACTAGAATCTATTTCCAAAGCAAAGATCTATGGATTCATATTGAATATGAAATATAGGTAGCATGAATGTGAAATTGTTTCCATTCATGTGAATTTGACATTATTTATTTTCCATGGTGATGCAGGAGCATCACTCCACCTCAACAATGTGCTAGCAAGCCACCACATAGATGTGCAATGGAGAGAGGGAGAGGCATTGACCCTCCCATTTTTAAATTCGAAATATGATCCTATATGGATTTGCATTGTAAGGATGATAAATGCCAAGCCATATATTTGTACAGGTAGTGGATAGGGTCTCCTTAAATGGTTGAATGTAAGTAGGTCTAGATCATAGTTAGGTCTATATTTTCATTTATGTAATGAGCCGTAGGAGTATGATGTCATAACTGAGACAATTATGGCACTAAGGCGGTGAAGAGGATAAGCTCATAGAGCCATCATTTTGTAAAGAGAGAGAGACATATTTATAGAGAGGTCGGATAGGAGAAGAAGAACTCGAGAGAGGTCTGATAGCAGAAGCATAACTTGAGAGAGAGTTAGATTAGGAGAGGCTGAGAGAACTGGGACTCTGTTGAAGTCCATTTTTTGTAAACATTTGTATATACACACAGAGATAATAGAAAAATAGTTTTTCTTGCACATAGTGTGGTTATGTATTTGTGTTCATTATATGTTTTTATGCATTTCATGAATGAATGTGTGAACTGGTGAAGTAACGATTAAATTTCAATTGTTTCTCTCATTTGAGTTCTCGAGTGCAAGGAGTGCACATAGTCCACAAGGAGTGCGTTGACAGAGGTGAGTTAACCTCAGAGAATATCAGGAGAGATATCGTTGAACCTTCACCAGCATAAGTGCAAGGAGTGCACAAGAAGAACCCTGTGTTGAGTTCGGAAAGAAACACAGTTACCAAGAACTCTGTAGAGCTCTGTCAGGTGGGCATCGAGCGGGTGCAAGCATGCAAAGAGAGAACTCTTTGTCGAGTTCACAGAGAAGATTATTAGAGGAAGATACTCATAGAGCTATTGATCGCTCTGTAGAGCTATGAAAGGTGTGCATTGAGCAGGAGGAATGCCAAGAGGGAGAGAATAATTTATTTTCAAGAAATCCTTCGGATCTGAGTTTGATGAAATCCTAGAAACGCAAGGAGTGCGTGGGATATCGAAATCCTCGAGGATATCAATCTCGGAAGGGATAATGAAGGCAATGCGTAGGAGATAGACTCATTCCAAGTCCTAATTCTCAAAATAGATAACACATTTAAGAGCGCAAGCAAGATCCAGACAATCGGGGTCATACAGAGAAAGTTCAAAGATCGAAGCCTTTGAACATTGACAAAAAAAATCTTCCAAGTCGGAAGAAGTCAAAATATTAGGAGGAGGAGAGACAACAGTCATCATATTAGCTACGGAAGAGGAGATCTGGATCATTCGATCTATGTCCAGTGAATAAAGGAGAGCATCGAGTAGAGGAATAGATCCCATCTGTTGTATTTGAGCCCGAAGGATCAGCAACCGTCGGATCCAGAGGTAAGTGCACGAGACTTAATCCTTGTGTGCACAGGAGAGTGGAATTATCAAAGTCCCTAAGTCTCGAAGTGAGCAGGGACCGTCCATCATCAAGAAAGACATGTGGCATAAGATCCACAACTTCGGAAGTTTGTGGATAAGGAAAGATCGAAATCATTGAAGGCCCAAAGTGGGTCCTTGCCATTGATCACCAGGGGGATACGTGTTGGCAGATCTGAGTCTCCGGGTAAAATCACTCCAAGAGAAATGAGTGCATAGGAGTTTGAGACTCTCGAATAAAAAAGAACCAAAGAGTCGAAGAGCCGAAGTGCTGAAGAGCTGAAGAGATCTGGACCGTTAGATCCAGAAAGTGTACATGGTGAAAGATCATGAACTCTGGGAGAAAAGTGAAGGAGAAGTTGAGATTTGAAATCACCGAAGCCCGAACAACCGAAGAAGCTATGAGTCATTGATCTGGGTTGGACAGGTGTCACCAAATCGCTAACTTTGGAGGATCATACTCCGAGGTTTCTGAGGAGTTTTGTTTCCAAATATCCCAAAGCACCGAAGCTTGAAGCATTCAGGCCTGTAGATCCCAAATGAAAGGAAATGGATCGTTTATATGTGATGGGATTCGTGGAGGATGAGGATTCACTGCATTGGACAACCATTGGATCAAGGAGGACAAGTGTGAGAGGATCCGACACTCTGGAACGATTCACTTCAGAGATTTGAGATCACCGAAGTCCCGAAGTGGATGACAACTGTTGATATGGAAGTAGACGCATGGCACCATATCTAGAATTTTAGGAACGATGCACTCTGGAGGAAAACAGAGGGTGAAAGCACCAAAGTCCAGAATGAGATCTGGATCATTGATCGAGGAGGAGGCCGAAGGACTGTTGATTTGGTTGAGGGGGGAAAAGTCCCAAAATGGGAGTAGAACTGTCGATTGAGGAAGATGCATGGTAGGCGATCTGTCATTTCAAAGAAATATCTCCAGAAGAAATGGGAGCTTGAGAAATGAGATTCCCAAAGGCCAGACTCATGGAGGAGATCCTGGTTGCATATTTAAAGGGACAATTGTCGAAATATATTCCACTCCAGAAGATTTCCATATGGAGGAAAGTAAAGTTGAGAGTTGAAACTCCTGAAGGTCGTACAACTGGAATCAGTTGTAGTCGTTGATTTAGAAGGGAGCTACGTGTCGATAGATCGTGGAGATCTGGGATCACATGTTGACGGAGGAAAGAAGGTAGGAAAAGTATATTAGATCGCAGTCGTTAATTTTGGATTATCATCAAGGGGTCAAAGATCGACGGACGAGATGGATTTCGGGGCCGAAACTTTCTCAGAGGATAAAAATTTGATAGCGGGCTGCAATTTCAACCACGATTTTAATAAAGGAATACGTGCCAGTTGTAGGTGAATTGCAGGGCGAAAAGTAGGTTGGCCTTAAACCACTCTTACCTGCACCCACAATCACGTGTTTGTGCAAGGACACACCCTGGGGACATATTAAGGAAGGGGCTAATGAAAAAGGGGATAGCGCTTAAAACTTGGTGTTTTGGAAGCGGGTAGGAATAGCCCGCGGGTCTGTCAAAACCTGCACCTAGAAGGAAAGGGGACATGTGTATGATTATTTTGGGTTCAATCAGGAGCCCTAAGAGTCAATACGACTCAGTATATTGAAATATCCTAGACCGGGAGGTCACAAAACCCCAGGAGGGTAAGGGGGATGCATCACATGAGAGTGCATATGATATTTCTAATAATATCCTTGTATTCATATAGTGTGCTCTGTAGAGTGGAGTTGGTTAACAGGGATTGATTGACAAATATTGATAATCTACAACCAACAAATTGAATCCACCTTAACATTTAAAGTATAACTTGATCAACACACAAATCATACATATTTAATAGATACTCTAGTTAGCACCAAAACAAATATCTTGGGTATATATTAGTGGCTCAAAACTCCAATTTTAAATGCAAAATATTGCTCATAACATGCATATTTGATAGAAACTAATGTTAACACAAAAACAAAGACCTCGGGTATTTATTAGTGGATCAACAACTGTAATTTTTAATGCAAAATATTGTTCACATCATTCTTGCAATCAAAATTGAGAGACCCTTACAGAGTTTGTTAAAAAATTTGAAGATGAAAGAGCTCATGGTGATCTAGAAAATAACAAAGATATGCCTCTTTCCATTGATTTCATATATGATGAAGGTTATATTTTAGAACCTGAAACACAAATTGTCCTCAACAATTATTCTAGATTTGAAATTGAAATAAATACTTTTACATGTCAAGGAGTTCCTATAGGTCTGTTGGTTTGGTCATAATTTATGAATTTGATTTTATTTCAGCTTCTATTTTTTTATTATGATCATTACCTGGATTTTTGGTTGACCAATTTGATAATTTAATGAAGGACATATTATGGAGGTTAGAACGTAAGAGCCTGGAATTTTTTTTGTGTTTTTATCAACCAATAATTAGTCATGCTATGAATTATAGATAGTATCATGTTTTCCATGTGTCGTTGTTGAGTATAGAGAGACATATAGTAGAGTGGACTCACTGAATGACTGGTGACATTGAAGTTTGGATTATGACAAGTGGCTTGGTAGGATTGATTGATTACATGGGTGTGTCTTTACTGTATTTGTTTTTAAGTATGTTGATATGACATGAGTGCTGAGGATTTGCTTTGGTTTATTTTCTATCAAATCATTTGGTTCACTTTTTCAATGTGTTTTTAATTTTAGTTTTTAGTAATTTTGATGTGTTTGTCTTTCAAATTTTACATTTTTATTTTTATTTTGAGTCGATAAGTGTTCATAAGAGCTAGGTGACCACAATCAAAAGGTGTTATCGTTCATTTTTTATTTTGGGAAAATCTCAACCCAAACAAAAAATGTGTGACACAACTAGTAATATCTATCATTGTCACCTCAATAGATATCCCCCTCGATTTAGTGAAGGAAAAGTCTGACACAAGGGACGCTTCTTGGGTGACCCTAGGGGGATTGCAAGGGGGGGGACAATGAGCTAGAAGAACACCCTAATAGTTCAAGGTGAAGGTGAGACTTTAGGCTTGGGGAAAGAGTCTTTGGAATTGGTCAGTGGTTTCCAAGGACATGTACTTGCAAAATAGTGTTAGACAAACCAAAAAAAGGCAATGTATGACGATAGAAGGCTAAAAAAAAATGGGGAATCAAAGAGAAACATTAATGTAAGAAAATTTTATAAGTAAGGAAATATATATCAATAATAAATACATTATGACAGCTGCAAATTAAACCATCAAAATCAAGTATACAATGTTGGAAAATAAAGCTAGCAAATAGTAGACAATCTTCCAATGTGTTTGAACCAAAACTTTGATAGCAGGGGAGGGTTGTTAATGAGTGTTATAATTTTTTTTTATAAATACTTTATGGATGTAGAAAATTGTTTCTACAACGGCAAGTTCTAGCCAGTAAAATCAACAAGTAAGCCACCCAAACAACATCTCTTAGACAATAGCTCAAACATCATAGCTTACAAGTAAATTGCAGTGGTAGAGTAATTGTAAAAGAGTAAGAGACAGTGAGTTTGTTTCAACCCTAATGGTTGTATATTAATGTTTATTACAACAATTTTATCACTTGGTAAATCAAGATGCCCTTAGGGAACAAGATAGCTTAAAGAATGTAAAATTTAGACCCAACCTTAAACAATTCAATATATTTAAATTCACATTTAACAATGCAACAATATTCAATATCCAATGAAAATTAGTGCCTTATCTATTGGTTTATGGAGTCTTTTGCTTTAATATAGGGTTTACTAGTCCTCTAAGGGTTTAAGCCCTTTTACTCCCTATAGAAAAAAAAACTTAGCAAGGTCTTTCTACAAGGGTGTAATCTCTTTTACTCCTTGTAGCAATCCTTAAGAACTTTTAATAGAAATAGAAGAAAAATCCTTGATGGAGGGTGTATTCCCTTATACTCCTCTAAGGGTTTGACAAAATAACCTTGAAATCAAGAAGATACACAAAAAATTGCAGAAATACCTTACTTAATCCAAGAGATAGCATGAAAAAACCTTACTTATCAAATATATTCCACCAAATTGCCAAGAAGAAGCATCAAAGAGAAGTTACCATCCTTTCTTCCATCAATAGACGAGTAAAGTATCCATTTTTCACAAGATATGAGAGATAGTGAATTTCCCAAGAGGGGCCAGAATTTCAATCCAAGAGTTATGTAATTCTCAAGTGATGAGATATGAAAATGAAAAAGAGACAACCTCTATTTATATGAGGTCATATAAACAAAATTTTCCACATTAAATTGTCAAAAACAAATTAAAAGAGGGTCCACCCCCTTTATTTTCCCTTACAATTTGCGAATAATAGAAATACATAAGATAAAACCCTAAATAGGGTTATGTCATGCCCTAGAAAGGTGTCATGAGCCCTAGAAATAAGAATTTGATCTTCAAAAAGAAGATAGTTGGGCCTCCAAAGTACATGCTCCATGCTCTCATGTGTTATAGTGTCATGCCATGAATCTCCTTTCTTCAAACCACATCACATCACCTCTGCAACCATCAAGCCCACAAAACCCTAGCCTCCAAATGACATGAAGGGCTTAGAAGGTGACACCCTATGCCTCCAAAGGCCAACATATAGGTTCCAAGTGCTATGATTTGATCCTCAATTTTTTTCAAAGAGCCTCCAAAGGAAACATCATTTATCCCTTGCACATAAATCCTATGCCTCCAAAGGCCAACGTCCAAGTGTTAAGTGCTATGATTTCATCCTCAAATGTTGTCAAAGAGCCTCTGAAGGAAACATCATTTGTCCCTTGCACATAAATTTTTTTGGGTCCTCTTCCCATCCTATGGGGTATGACATCTATCCTTGGGGTTTTCAACCACTCATGAAGGTCAAAATGGCATAATTCCTCCATCGATAGATTTCACTGAGCAAGGTCTTGCAAAGAAAAATAAGTACGCCCTACAAGGGTCTACAAGTCACATGTATCACGCCAAGTAAGCCACATTTAATAAAGGAACCACCCAAAAATGTGCATCAAGTCCCCCCCTTTCAAATTAAACAAATTTTCAAATACCTTAATAAATTTTCCAAATTTAAGTATGGAAGGGTTGTCATAGTTCCATGTTGGGTAGATCAATCCCCAAGTCAAGGAGTGTTTCCCAAGAAGACCCTCTCTGAGTCATGTAATGAGTATGGGGTGTATGGGGGTAACAATTTTGGGCATGGGGTTCTTGACATATAAAGAGATAATATTATCTTATTTAGCGGTGCCTTTGTGGAGGGCGTGTTGCATCCCTCATTTCTAATGCAACCTTTTTCCAAGCCCTTATTTTCATTTAATTTATGACGGTCCAAAATGTTGAGAGCTATGTAAAATCAAAATTATTAAGCACTTTAATGCCACTTTAAGTTAGGAACACATTGATTGTCATGTGAAAGGAAATTAAAGACACCAAAAATGCATTTCCCCAACAAGAGATACATTTATTAATTATGTGTTTTGTTTTTTAAAGGTCCTTAATTTTTTTATGGAGAAACATTTCATTTCTCTCAAGACCTTTGGGAGACCATCTAGATGGATAATTTATGGATTTTAACTTTTTCCAGCTACAACAACTATGTGCCTTTATCCCCTTCTTCCCATGAAATGAGGTATAATCCATTATTGGTGTCAATAAGCCTAAAAACCTAAAATATGAGGAAACGAAAGGGAAAATGTGTGGAAAGTGGTAAGTATATATGAGAATGGTATGATGACCCTTCAAGGAGACCCCCTAGTAGAAAAAAATTCCATGAGGGTGACCCACTTACTAGGAAACCATGTCAACCACTAAGGTGAAATGAGGAAAAAGGTATAATTTCCAATAAAAACTTTTCATAATCAATAAAGGACTCTTTGAAACATGCTTAAATGCTTCAATTATTAAGGTGACAATTACCACAAGACCTAAATTCTTACCTCATGAAGCAATACATACTGTCCTCTGTGGGCCAAGATCCTATGGTGGACTCTGCGACCTTGATGTTGATAAATGGTGATGTGGTGGAGAGGAAGGGCTTTGTCTGGTGATATGGCTCTCGAAACCCCATGTCTTCAACCGACAAGAGTCAAGAGATCATCTCCTTAGTTACCCCTAGCCTTGGGAGGTAACATCTAGCCCCTACATAGGGACATGTGCTCATCGTAGAGTACATGAGAACCTAACCATATCTTGGTAAGACCTATGCCTACAAATACTCAATCAATATATTAGAGAATCAAGGGATGGATTTCTAGCCCTTTATTCATATAATCAAAACTTCAAAATTCCCAAATTGACAACTATTCCTTAAAAATAAAATTTTGCATTTTTTGAATAAGTTCTAACTAACATGTAATATGATTGAATCAAATGCATCACAACAACTATGCATAAATTCAACAAAACTATATGTAAATCAAAGCATGAAAGAAAATGCAACTACACTAAGATGAACACACAAATTCAATGTATGAAAGAAAATGACCTACCTACTTACTTAGGGAATGTGGCCTGTGGAAAACAAGTCCTTAAGATGTCAGGTGAAATCATATAGAAAATTCAACGAACTAATCATCTTGTCAACGTATCTCCCCATTTCCTAATTATGTAATAAAACACAGGTAAGTCGAGCACATAACAATCGTGAGCATAAATGAGCATGTGATCAAACATAGAAAGAAACTCAAGGAGGTGGGTGGGAGAAAGACAATATGTCTAGAAAGAATATCCACAAGCCTAATCAATCCATATTTGAATAGGAATACTGCATATATACAACAACTCTTCTTCATAACCACTTCTAATATCACCGTTCCTAGAAGGTTGAGAGGAGACGTAACCCCCCCAAAAAATATTATGATTTACAAGACAAGGGACATACATAGATCATGAGATATTGTTGGACACATTGGTATGATATTTTCATTGATTTCAACATGGAGCAAAAGAATCCAATATAGAAACAAACCTCAGAAGAGATGTAACATTTGAAGTAACACAAGAGACTGAGTTCTACGAGTAAACAAATCCTTTTGTAAAGGATCGAGTTACAGGAATTTGTTCATTCTTGGTTTGGGACAAACCAATATCGTTAGATCGACATGAATTCATATGTTGGGAAGGATTAAATCTCAACTGCTAGATTAGCATATTGAACCATGAAATCAAACTAAAGTAAATAAGGTGCTCAACTCCGTTGTTGACCACTCTGGTGAAAAGGAGTTTGAAATAGGTAATTTTACGTAGAGGTCGAAGCCCTGAAGTCACGAACTCTCATTAACCATTGAATAAGAGGAAGAACAGGAGATCCCATCAACCGTTGATATGGAGTGAAAATATTGAAACTATTAGAGCGTGCTGAGGAAGAAGGTGGTCAACTACAACCTTCACCTACTTCGGCGATAAGCAGCTCAGATAAACCAAGAAGTCCCGAACCCTAGAGTTATGGAATAAATAAAGGCCATAGGATTAATATAGTTGAAAATATATGGTAGTAGATCTAGTCGACACTTCGGAAATGATCGAAAGATGGTATAAAAGTGCCAAACTCCTAAAGCCATGAAATACCAAAGCCACGAAGTGAGACATGTGGAAAAAGACAAATATCACACGTGGCCCAATCGACTAGTGACAAGTGTTAAGGAATATTTGGAAAATTAGGTATACGAAAGTCACGAATCATGGTGACACGTGGAAGCCACTCAGGAAGTGCCACATCAACAAGCTACGTCACTCGGGGACTACATCCTCTGGGGATATCCAACTTCTCCTACTAGCTAAAATATTTGAAGGACCGAAGGTAGAAGCCACAAATTAACATTTGGTCATTGATCTAAGATCCTATGGAATATTTCTTGATCGTCCGATCAATTACAGTGGAAGGATAGAGTAAGCATGAATCACGAAGTAACGCTAACCATTGATCTACTATGGGTGAATTCTGGACTGTTGATCAAGCATAGTGGAAGGATAGTGTAAGAGGAGGTGTTAACTGACATCAAGTGGCCGTCACCATTCTTTTAATTATTCAATAGGTAAACCTCCAGAGGGATTTGTCTACTCTAGAGTCCTGGAGCCACGAATAGTCAAAGTCTGAGATTGAGCAAGAATCATTCATCTCAACTCCTGATTAAGTCCTAACTGTTGATTTTTTTTAATCCTCTAGATAAGCCAAGATCGTCCATCTAACAGAAGATTAAATATTTACCATCTCATCTACTAGAGAATACAGTATATGCAATTCAATCAAATGTACTCCAGGAGGATTGAATGACTGCAAAGGTCGGAAGTCCAGAAGGATGAAGTACCAGGGAACCTGATTTTAACACCCATCACGTGATAAGGTAAATAAGCTAAAGGGGTTGTAAGTAAATAACCCCTCAGATGTTTGAATATGGTCCTACGTAGAAGTATAGGGGGGAAGAATAAAGTGCTAATAAAACAATGCTTGGAATGGATAAGCTCGTAGTTTCAAGCTTCCAGTGACACGATTTTTTATGAAGGAAGCATTATTGATTAAGACTCGAGTTCAAAACAATTTGAGATCTATAGACTAATGAAACGATACGTAGTCATGATTAAATAAGAGTTAAATCATGAGCATCATGAATAAAAAATAAAAAGGAAAAATGATATTATTTAAGGTTTAGTATTATCATTTAAGTGAAGAGGTGAAATGGTTCAAAGTTCAAATAAAGGGACACAATGCTTCAAATATCACACGAGTTAGAAGACTATATAAACAAGAAACAATGGTGAGAACAAATTTTCTATGAACTCCATATCAAAAGGTCAAATGCAGAAGCAGAGTCCAAGAAGAAGAATCGATGGTACTTATGCACTGAGGGTGGAAGGGAGGAGAAAGGAAGGATTCATATCCTTTACTAAGTAAAGTGTGAAAATAAAGGAGTTTGC
The DNA here is from genome assembly GCA_000966675.3 of Picea glauca. NCBI lineage: Eukaryota > Viridiplantae > Streptophyta > Pinopsida > Pinales > Pinaceae > Picea > Picea glauca. Next base: position 605,846 of record JZKD02S1675850.1, read on the forward strand.
GATTCCTGGGGTTAGTGACCTAAAGAAAAGGGAGTTGGTTCTACCTAGGGTTGGTTCCCTAAAACAAGGGATTTGGTGCTTCCTAGGTTTGGTGTCCTGAAGAAGGGGATTTGTTTATGCAATATTTATGCTCTAAAAAAGGATTGGTGTCCTTCAATATCTTATATTATTATTTATAAAACTTTGTAATTCCTATTAATTCTATTTATATAATTGATTTTAAATACAAGTCAATTTTTTTATCTATTATGGTGATTGATAAAATATGAAATAAAATGCTAATTGTTTAAAAAGGTAATATTGATTCACCCCCCCCCCCCCCCCCTCTCGGTATTTTCAACAATTGGTATCATAGCAAGTGAATTCAACACAGTCTAATGAATGAAAGGTATATTCGGAAAGAAATGGATCAAAAAGAAGGAATGTCTTCTAACAAAGCACCATTGTTTAACATAGGTGGTTATGCTCTCTATAAAATAAGAATGAAAAACTAGTTGTTGTCTCTTGGTTTTGATGTTTGGAAATATGTTATATATGGTTCCACTGCACTAGCTACTCCACCCAAAGATACTACAGGAAAGACAATTTGCAATGACAACTCAAGAGCAGTTAACTCCATTCTAGGAGGATTGGCAAATTCTATATGTGTGAAGGTAATGCATTGTAACTCAGCTATGGAAATATGGGACAAATTGGAGGTTGTATATGGAGGAGATAGCAAATTCAAGGAAGCCAAACTAAAAACCTATAGAGATCAATTTGAAAATTTGAAGATGAATGAAGAAGAGAAAATTGTTGAATACTTTCATAGGGTAGATGAAGTAGTTAACTCAATCAGAGCAGTAGGACAAGAACTTACCAATAAACCTATTGTACAAAATATATTAAGGTAATTACCTATGAGATATGATGCCAAGATTTCCACAATTGAAGATAGACTAGAACTTGAAAAACTCAGAATAGATCAACTTCATGGAATTTTTACAGCATATGAGATGAGAATAGGTAACAAAAAACCATAAAATGTAGAAACAACCTTTAAAGAATCTAAAACAAATATGAGGCATGAGAAAAAGACCAATGACAAGTTATCAGATATATCTGATGTAAAAATTGCCAACTTCTTGAAGAAAGTCAAGAAAGGGACTGCAAAATACAAAGGAAAGATTCCTATAATATGTTTCAACTGTGGAAAAATTGGACACTTTGCCAATAAAAGTCCCTATCCTAAGAAGGAGGAAATTGATGATGAAAGAACCTTCAAAGATCAGAAGAAAATAAAAACAAAAGATAAAAGAAATTTCTACAACAAGAAGAAAATTTTCTTTACCCAAGAAGCGAGTACCTCATCTGAAGAAAGTGAAGAAGAGGAACCATAGATTCTATCTATGGGAATGAAAATGCAAGATGATAATCATTTAGAAGATGAAGAAGAAGTGAACCTCGAGGAAGAATTCATTCATGCAATTGAAGAACTAAGAAAATCTAAAATGCAAACAAGTTACTAAGGGAACAACTTCTAGATATTGAAAAAGCTACTAAATCAAGAGAAAATGAGGTTTCCAAAACCATTAGTGAGTCAAAACAATTGATTATTAAGTTAAAAACTCAATTCAAATAAACCAAAAGAAAAGAATAAATTTTGAATAAAGAACTCAATGAAAAACAACAAATACGTAAGATGTTGGAGGATTAAATAGTTCAACTAAAAGGGAAACTAGAAAAAGAAGATATCCAGTTTAAGTTTGAAAATAACTCAAAAATCTTGAATAACATTCTTAGCAGTCAGACATCATCAAATGATAAGACATGACTAGGACATGATCCCTCTACAGAACAAGAAAATGACAAAAGAAACTATGGATATATTCTTAAGAACCCCATAAGAATACAAGAAAACAAGATAAGAACAATACCATTGAAAACTATCCCAAATAAACAAAAAATTGAACTTCCTACTAAAGAAAAAGATGAAGAGAAGAATAGAATCATCAAAAGGAATCCCTCTAACAAAAATCAATATATTTTCCTTGGTTATTGTTATTCTTGCAAAAATTTTGGAGATAAAGCAATACACTATAAAGCTTATAGAAAGTACAATCCAAGATATGTTCAAAGATATGAAAATAATAAGGATACTTCATAAAGAAGAAATTATAACTCCTTCTCTCCCTTACAAGATTACAATGTTGAATGTTACAAATGAAACAAGTATGGTCATAAAGTTAGTGAATGTAGATTGTCAAAATATGACAAAAGGATAAATATTCCCAATATTGAAAAAGTATGGAAGAAAAAAAAACCAGAGTGCAAAGTAGCCCTTTATGCAAGAAACCAAGGATGTCAGTGGTATATAGACAATGGATGTTTCAAACACATGAATGGATATCAAAGAATATTTCTCATGTTAAAAAAGAAATGAAAATGAAAAGTAACCTTTGGAGATAATATGTCAGCCAAAATACTCAGAAAAGGCATTCTCAGTTAAGGAAATAACAAAAGAAAAGAAGAAGATGTACGTCTGGTAGAAAATATCAAGACTAATCTCATAAGTTTAAGTCATACATGTGATCAGGGTCACATACTTACTTTTTATTCTCATAAATGTCAGATCATAAAAAAGGACAACGAAAATCTAGTAACAGTTGCACCAAGAACATCTAGCAATGTGTACATGCTTAATATAGATGAAGGAGAAAAATGTTGTTTAAGTCAAGAAGATGAAAGTTGGTTATTACATAGAAGGTTGGGAAATTTAATCATTGACAACATGATCAAATCCGACAAGAAGGAGGCAGTAAGGGATCTACCAAAAGTTATTAAGACTTCAGATTCGATTTGTAAACATTCTCAAACAGGGAAGAAAACAAGAGTTAGGTTCGAAACAAAAGAACATTCCACAACAAAACTATTAGAACTTGTTCACACATATCTATGTGGACCTACCAGAACTAAAAGTACTTATGGTGAACATTATTTTATGTTTATCATTGATTATTACACAAGATTGACCTGGGTATACTTTGCAAAAGATAAATCAGAAACCTTTGAGAAGTTTAAAACATACAAAGCCCTTGTAGAGAATGAAACAGATCTCAAAAATAAATGTCTAAGATTAGAAAATGGAGGAGAATTCACCTCTAAAGAGTCATTCAATTATGTGAAAATCATGGTATCAAAAGACAGTTTTCATCTCCCAGGACTCCTCAACAAAATAGAGTGGTAGAAAGGAAAATAGAACAACTCAAGAAGCTTCAAGAACCATTTCAAATGAAGCCAAGCTTCAAGACAAATTTTGGAGTGATACAATATAAAAAAAGATCCACATATTTAGTAGGCCTCAACTGATACCCAACCATGAAAAAACTCCTTATGAACTATGGTTTGGCATTCTAACATCTGTAAAACACTTTATAATTTTCGGAAGTAAATGTTACATTAAGAATGATGAAGATAATTTAGGGAATTTTGATCCAAGATCTGATGAAGGGATATTTTTAGGGTATTCACCTAACAAGAAAGAATACAAATGTTATAATATTAGACTACTAAATATAGTGTAAAGTGTCAATTTAAAGATAGATGATCTAAAACAAAAGAAGTGCATATCCCAAGACATATCAAAAATTGATAAAAAAATCTCAGCAAGAAGATGATGATGTAGAATCTCAGCAAGAAGATGATGATAATGAAACACATGAAAGAGAACTGGATACTCATGAAGAATAAAAATGAAGAAACTCCATTGCCAAAAGCTCCATAAAAAAGCGTTCAAAAGAATCATCCTGAGAGTCAGATCATTGGAAATAAAAGTACAAGAGTAGAAACAAGAAGGAAACTCACAATTGATTCATAATATGAAATGTTGTCTATGAAAGAGCCTAAATCATTTAAAGAAGCTAGAAAATTTAAATATTGGATAAAAACAATGGATGATGAAGTAAACCAAATAGAGAAGAGCCAGACTTGGGAACTAGTTCCAAGACCCAAGGACAAGAATGTGGTAGGAACCAAGTGGATCTTAAAAAAAAAACTAAATGAAAATGGGGTTATTATAAATGACAAATCCATATTAGTTTGCAAAGGATATTCCCATGTGGAAGGTATTGATTTTGAAGAGACTTTTGCTCCAATAGCAAGAATTGAGGCCATCAGAATGTTCCTTGCATTTGCATCCTTCATAAATTTCAAAATCTATCAGATGGATGTCAAGTCAACATTCCTAAATGGAACACTAGAAAAAAAAAGTCCATGTTGAGAAACCAAAAGGATTCATGTTAACAAAAAATTAAGACTATGTGTGCAAGATAAAAAATTCCCTGTATGGTCTCAAACAAGCCCCGAGAGCATGGTTTTCAAGGCTTGATCAGTACTTGAAAAAATAAGGATATAAGAGAGGGACAACTGACAACAACTTATATATCAAAATTGAGGATAAAAACATGATTATTGTTGTGGTATATGTATATGAAATTATATTTGGATGTAAAATTCTCCCAAAATGTAAGAATTTGAAATTTCTATGCTGGGAGAGCTGTCCTTGTTCTTAGGTTTACAAGTAACTCAAACAAAAAAATAAATATTTGTTTCCCAATACAAATATATCAAGGAAATCCTAAATAAATTCCAAATGGATGATAATAAACCTATGAGTACTCCCATGGTCAGTGGGTGTAAACTAAGCCTAGAAGATGACTCGAAAAAAGTGGACCAAATGATGTACAAATCAATGGTTGGAAGTCTTCTCTATTCAACAACAACAAGACCTGACATCATGTAGGTTGTAAGACTTGTGGGAAGATTTTGATCCACACCTAGAGAAACTCACTTAAAATAAGTAAAGAGAATATTCAGATATCTTAAAGGCACCTTAGAACTTGGATTATGGTATCCAAAAGATAAATACTTCAATCTAACTGCATACATTGATGCAGATTGGGTCAGTAGTATAAATGATAGGAAAAACACCACTAGAGGTGCACTATTTTTAGGAAAATGTATGCTATCGTGGCTAATTAAGAAACAAACATACACATCACTATCCAAAGCAGAGTAATAATACATTGATGTTGCATCCTACTGCACACAAGTTTTTTGGATGAAGAAAACATTAGAAGATTTACAAATAAGATATGATGATCCCATTACTATTAATTGTGATAACCCTAGTGCCATAAGTATCTCTATAAATCCAGTAACTCATTCTAAAACTAAACACATCCCAATCAAATATCATTTCTTAAGAGATCAGGTTACTCAAAGAGTGGTTAAAATAGTGTATGTGGAAACCAAAGAACAAATTGCTAACATATTCACAAAACCTTTTCTTCTCTCCCCCTGTGGCGATGCTCCCCCTGACCATGTGTCCCTTTTCTTCTGATGCAAATTTTTTGGTTTTAATGAGTTATGTGAATTACTCCCAATTTTTGTCGAATATTTTCAAAGGGGGAGGACAATCCATGATCGTTAGATCGAGATGAATTCAGAGGTTAGGAAGGATTAAATATCAATTGTTAGATTAGCATATTGAACCATCATATCACACTAAAAAATATAAGATGTTCAACTTCGTCACTGATAACTATGGAAAAAAGGAGTCTGAAATAGGTGAGTTTACCCGAAGGATGAAGCCCCGAAGTCACAAACTCGCGTCAACCATCAGATTAGAGGAATAACATGAAATCTCGTCAATCATTGATCTGGAGTGAAATTATTGAAACCATCAGAGTGCACTAAGGAAGAAGATGGTCAACTTTGTCCTTGACCTAATATGATGATAAGAAGCTCAGATAAACCAAGAACTCCTGAACCATGGAGTTCTAGAATAAACAAAGCCCATAAGATTAAGACAATTGAGAATCTATGATGCTAGATATATTCCTCACTTCAGGAATGACAACTGAAGAGAAATTAATTCCATTCTAGGAGGATTGACAAATTCTATATATGTGAAGGTAATAAATTATAAGTTAGATATGGAAATCTGGGCCAAATTAGAGGTTGTATATGAAGGAGATATCAAAGTCAAGGAAGCCAAACTACAAACCTATAGATCTCAGTTTGAAATTTTGAAGATGAAAGAAGAAGAGAAAATTGTTGAATACTTTCATAGGGTAGATGAGGTAGTTAACTCAATCTAAGAAATAGGATAAGAACTTACCAATAGACCTATTTTAAAAAATATCTTAGGGTCATTACCTATGAAATATGATGCCAAAATTTCCACAATTGAAGATAGACCAAAACTTGAGAAGATCATAGTAGATCAAATTCATGGATTTTTTAGAGCATATGACATGAGAACAGGGAACGAAAAACCATAAAAGGGATAAATAAACTTTAAAGAATCTAAAACAAAGATGAGGTAGGTGAAAAATACCAATGATGAGTTATCAGAATATCTGATGAAGAAATTGACAACTTCATGAAGAAACTCAAGAAAGGGATTGAGAAATACAAAGGAACGATTCCTCTAATATGTTTCAACTGTGGAAAAATTGGACACTTTTCCAATAAATTTCCTTATCCTAAGCAGGAGGAAAGTGATGATGAAAGAACCTTCAATGATCAAAAGAAAATAAAAACTAGAGATAAAAGGAAGTTCTACAAGAAGAAGAAAAATTTCTTTACCCAAGAAGACAATAGCTCATCTGAAGAAAGTGAAGAAGAGGAGCCAGCGATTCTATTTATGGGAATGAAAACCCAAGATGATAATCATTTGGAATATGAAGAATAAGTGAACCTCAAGGAAGAATTCATTTATGCAATTGAAGAACTAAGAAAATCTAAAATACAAAACAAGTTACTAAGAGAACAACTTCTAGATATTGAAGAAGCTACTAAGTAAAGAGAAAAGGAGGTTTCGAAAACCATTAGTGAGTCAGAACAATTGGTTATTATGTTAAAAAATAAACTCCAAGGAACCAAAAGAAAAGAAGAATCTTTTAATGAAGAACTTAATGAAAAACAACAAATATGTAAGATATTGGAGGATGAAATAGTTCAACTAACAGAGAAACTAGAAAAATAAGATATTCAGTCTAAGTTTGAAAAAAATCAAAATCCTGAATAAAATTCATATCAGTAAGAGATCATAAAATGATAAGACAGGACTAGCATATGATCCCTTTACACAACCAGAAAATGACAAGAGAAACTATGCAGATGTTCTTAAGAACCCCATACAAGAAAAAAAAACAAGATAAGAACAATACCATTGAAAACTATCCCAAATAAATAGAAATATGCACTTCCTACTAAAGAGAAATATGATGAGAAGAATAGAATCATCAGAAGGAATCCATCGAACATAAATCAATATATTTTTCTTGGTTATTTCCATTCCTTTAAAAAAATTGGACATAAAGAATACACTATAAAGCTTATAGAAATTACAATCCAAGAAATGTTCAAAGATATGAAAATAATAACGATAATGCAGAAAGTAGAAATTATAACTCCTTCTCTCCCTTACAAGAATACAATGTTGAGTATTACAAATGAAACAACTAGGGTCATAAATTTAGTGAATGTAGATGGTCAAAATATGACAAAGAGATAAATATTCCCAATAATAAAAAAGTATGGAAGAAAAAGAAAACAGAGAGCAATGTAGCCCTATATGCGAGAAACCAAGGATGTTAGTGGTATATAGACAGTGAATGTTCCAAACACATGACCAGAGATCAAATAAAATTTCTCAAGTTAAAAAAGAAAGGAAAAGGAAAAGAAACATTTGGATATAATATGTCGGCCAAAATATTGGGAAAAGGCACTGTAATTTTAGGAAATAACAAAAGAAAAGTAATAATTCATACATGTGATCAGGGCCACATACTTACATTTGATTCTAAGAAATATGAGACCAGAAAAAAAGACACTAGAAAGCTAGTAACAGTTGCACCAAGAAAATCTAGCAATGTGTACATCCTTAATATATATGAAGGAGAAAAATGTTGTTTAAGTCAAGAATATGAAAGATGGATATGGCATAGAAGCTTGGTAAATTTAAGCATTGGCGAATTAATAGAAGCCGACAAGAAGGAGGTAGTAATGGATCTACCAAAAGTTATTAAGCCTTTAGATTTTGTGTGTAAACATTGTCAAATAGGGAAGAAAACAAGAGTTACATTCAAAACAAAAGAGCATTTCACAACAAAATGATTATAACATATTCACACATATCTATGTGGACCTATGAGAACTAAAAGTACTTATGGTGAAGATTATTTTATGTTGATCATTCATTATTACACAATATTGACCTTGGTATACTTTCTAAAAGAAAAATCAGAATCCTTTGAGAAGTTTAAAACATACAAAGCCCTTGTATAGAATGAAACAAATCTCAAAATTAAATGTCTGAGATCAGATAATGGAGGATAATTTACCTCTAAAAATTTCATTCAATTCTGTGAAAATCATGGTATCAAAAGACAGTTTTCATCTCCCAGGACTCCTCAACAAAATGCAATGGTAGAAAGGAAAAACAGAACAGTTCAAGAAGCTTCAAGAACCATGTTAAATGAAGCCAAGCTTCCAAAGAAATTCTGTAGAAATGCAATCTACATAGAAGTCCACATATTTAATAGATCTTAGTTGAGACTCAACCATGACAAAAATCCTTATGAACTATGGTTTGGCATTCTAGCATTTGTAAAACACTTTAGAAATTTTGGAAGTAAATGTTACATTAAGATTGATGAAGATAATTTAAGGAAGTTTGATCCCATATATGATGAAGGGATATTTTTAGGGTATTCACCTAATCATAAAACATACAAATATTATAATCTTATACTACTAAAGATAGTGGAAAGTTACAATGTAAATATAGATGATCTAAAACAAAAGAAGAGCATATCCCAAGACATATCAAAAATTGATAAAAAAATCTTAGCAAGAATATGATGATTTAGAATCTCATCAAGAAGATGATGATAATGAAACACTGGAAAATTAACCATATATTGACGAAGAAGACAATGAATAAACTCCCTTGCCAAAATCTCCATAAAAAAGAGTTCAAAAGAACCATCCTAAGAGTCTGATCATTGGAAATAAAAATGGAGTAGTAAAAACAAGAAGGAAACTCACATTAGACTCGGAACAGGAAATGTTGTCTATGAAGGATATTTAATCATTTAAATAATCTAGAAAAAGTAAATATTGGATAAGAATAATGGATGAAGAACTAAACCAAATAGAGAAGAGCCAAAAATGGGAACTATTTCCAAGACCCAAGGACAAGAATGTTGTAGGAAACAAGTGGATCTTCAAAGACAAACTAAATAAAAACGTGGAGATTATAAAGGAAAAATACATATTAGTTTTCTAAGGATATTCCCAAGTGGAAGGTATTGATTTTGAAGAGAGTTTTTCTCCAGCAGCAAGACTTGAGGCCATCATAATGTTGGTCGCATTTGCATGCTTTAGAAATTACAAAAATCTATCAGATGGATGTCAAGTCAACATTCCTTAATGGAACACTAGAAGAAGAAGTCTATGTTGAGTAACCGGAAGGATTCATGTTAACAAAAAATCGAGACTGTGTGTGCAAGATAAAAAAGGCCTTGTATGGTCTTAAACAAGCCCCCAGAGCATGGTTCTCAAGGCTTGATTGTAAAAACAAGGATATAAGAGAGGGACTACTGACAAAAATTTATACATCAAAATTGAAGATAAAAACATTTTTTTTGTGGTGGTATATGTAGATGTGATCATGTTTGGAAGTAATATAACTATACTAAGCAGAACATTTGCAACCAAAATGCAAGAGGAATTTGAAATTTCTCTGCTCGGAGATATGTCTTTGTTCTTAGGTTTACAAGTAACTCAAACAGAAAAATGAATATTCATTTCCCAATTCAAATATATCAAGGAAATTCTAAAGAAATTCGAAATGGAAGACAATAAACCTATGAGTACTCCCATGGTCACTGGGTGTAAACTAATCCTAGAATATGGCTCAACAAAAGTGGACCAAATGATGTACAAATCAATGGTTGGAAGTCCTCTCTATTCAACAACAACAAGACCTGGCATCATGTAGGTTGTAAGGCTCGTGGGGAGATTTCAATCCACACCTAGAGAAACTCACTTAAAAGAAGTAAAGAGAATATTCAAATATCTTAAAGGAACCTTAGTACTTGGATTATGGAATTGAAAATATAAATACTTCAATCTAACTACATACACTGATGCAGATTGGGTCGGTAGTATAGATGATAGGAAAAGCACCAGTGGAGGTGCATTCTTTTTAGGAAAATGTCTGGTATCATGGATAAGTAGGAAACAAACATCCACACCACTATCAACAACAGAGACATAATACACTGCTACTACATCATGTTGCACATAAGTTCTTTGGATGAAGCAACTATTAGAATATTTACAAATAAGATATGATGGTCCCATTACAATTAATTGTGATAACACTAGTGTCATAAGTATCTCTAAAAATCCAGTAATTCATTCTAAAACCAAATACATTCCAATCAAATATTGTTTCTTAAGAGATCGGGTTACTCAAAGAGTGGTTGAAATAGTATATGTGGAAACCAAAGAACAAATTTTATATATATATACAAAACATTTTTCCAGAAGTACCTTTGAAAATATTTGACAAAAATTCGGAGTAATTCACATACCTCATTAAAACCACAAATGTCACATCAGAAGAAAATGGGCACATGGTCAGGGGGAGCGAACAAATATCCCCTTTATCATTGATGTCAAAGGGGTAGAAAGTTAGTAAGGAGCATAAATACAAATATTTCAAAGAAAATGTTTCCATTAATGCCAAAGGGGGAGAATGTTGGACATAGTGGTATGATATTGCCATTGATGTCAACAGGGTCTAGAATAATCCATTATAAACAAAAATCTCAGAAGAGATGGTGCATTTGAAGTAACAAATGAGATTTATTTTTGTGAGTGAATAAATCATTTTGTAAAGGATCAAGTTACATGAAGTCATTCATTAATAGTTCGATACAATCTACGATCATTAGATCGAGGTGAATTCATAGGTTGGGAAGAATTAAATCTCAATTGTTAGATTATCATGTTGAACCGTCAGATCACACTAAAGGAAAGAAGGTGTTCAACTTTGTTACCAACCACTCTGGCGAAAAGGAGTCTAAACCCCCGAACCCCGGAGTTCCAGAATAAACAAACGCCATAAGATCAAGACAGTTGAAAATATACGGTGGTATATTTATTTAGCACTTCGGTAATGGTCGAAAGATGGTATAAAAGTTTCAAAACTTCTGAATCCACAAAGTATCGAAGCCACGAAGTGAGACATGTGGAAGAAGACAAATATGATATGTGGCCCAATCGACTAATGATAAGGGTGAACGTATTGTTGGCACATTAGGTATATGAAATTCATGAATCAAGGTGGCATGTGGGATCCACTTAGCCAGTGCCACTTCAATGGTGACGTCGACAAGTTACATCACTATGGTACTACATCCTATGGGGATATCCATCTTCTCCTACCAGCTAAAATATATGAACCATTGAAGGACGAGTTCGTCAATTAACATTTGGTCGTTGATCTAAGATCCTATAGAATATTTCTTGATCGTCCGATCAAATATAGTGGAAGGATAGAGTAAGCATGAATCACGAGGTAATGCTAATCATTGATCTACTTCGAGAGAATTCTTGATCATTGATCAAGCATAGTGGAAGGATAACGTAAGTGGATATGTTAACCGACAGTAAGCGGTCACCACCATTATATGAATTATTCGGTAGGTAAACCTCCAGATGGATTTATCTACTCTATAGTCCTAAATCTACAAATAGTTGAAGTCCTGGAGTGAATGAGAAATGTTCATATAAAATACTCAATAAGTCATGTCCGTAGATTTGTTTGAAGCCTCTCTATAAGAGAGGCTCGCCCATCTAATGAAAGATTAAATATTGACCATCTTATCTACTAGTGAATACAATATACATACTTCGGTAAAATGTACTCCAGGAGGATTGAATGACTGCAAAGGTCAGAAATCCTGAAGGACAAAGTACCAGAGAACCCGGTTCCAATACCATTCATGTGATAAGGTAAAGAAGATAAAGGGCCTAGAAGTAAATAATCCCTCAGAAGTTTGAATAGGTCCCACGTAGAAGAATAGGGGAGGAAGAAGAAATTTCTAATAAAAAAATGCTTGGAATGGATAATCTTGTGGTTTCTAGCTCCCAGTCACACGATTTTTGGTTGAAGGAAGTGCCTATTGATTAAGACTCGAGTTCACAACAATTCGATATTTTTATACTAATGAACTGATACATAGTCATGATTAAAGAAGAGTTAAATCATGAGCATTATGAATAAATAATAAAAAGGAAAAAATATATGATTTATGGTTTAATATTATCATTTAAGGTAAGAGGTGAAATGGTTCAAAGTTAAAATAAAGGGGCATAATGCTTCAAATATCACACTAGTTGGAAGAGTATATAAACAAGAAATAATGGTGAGAAGAAACTGTCTATGAAGTTCAGATCATAAGATCAAAAGAAGAAGTGGAGTCCAAGACAAATAAATGATGGTACTTATGCTGTGAGGGTCGAAGGGAGTGTAATATTCTAGATATAAAAAGTATGCATAATAGAAACAAAATGATAGAAATGGCAAATGAACAACAATATAACCAGAACAAAACCACAATAATACTGGAATGATAATAGAATAACACCAGAAAGAGCACCTCGATTACTGAGAGCAATGTTCACTTGCCTCTTCGAGGGGAAAACCTCTAGTCGAGCAGAGCTCTATTAAAATAACATCCAAGACAACAATTCTCATACCCTCAACTCCTACTTATACTAAATATGTCTATCAAAAGAATCATCTAGAGGAAGATCCTTCTAGAAGCGGAACCTTCTATTAGGTTTTCTTACATTTGACTTATTCTTCCTTATTGCTATGCCTTATTAATATCAAACTTTATTACAAAGGAATATATTATTCTACCTACATGAGGGGTTAAGTCCCTAACATGTCCTCCCCCTTAAAAACAACCTTGTCCTCAAGGCTTGAAATGTGGAAATTGTTGTAGAATGGTAGTTGGTTTTCAAGTCACATCTACTAGGGTTGTATCTTTCCACTAGAATAACACTTCCTTTATGGTTCGTTGATGCAGGAGATGCTCAAGATGGTCCAAAACTACTTCTGGTTGTAGCCAAATGGATCCTTCTTCGTCCAACTCGAGAAGTTTGGTTTTCATTTGGCACTTAGTTTCAATCACCTTCTTTAAGAAAGGAACATGAAAAATAGGATGTAGCTTAGAATAACTGGGCAAGGATAACTGATAGGCCACCTATCCCACACGCTTGAGAGCAGTATAAGGACCACAAAATTTGGGCGCCAGTTTCTGACAATGGTCAACCTTGAGGGAATTTTTCTTGTAAGGTTGCATTCAATGAAACACCTGATCCCCTTATACAAATTGATGTTCATAGTGACCTTGATCTTCTTGTTGCTTCATGTGATTCTGGACCATGACCAAATTCTCTTTGAGGCTATGAGGATTAGCCTCTCGAAATGTAAGTGTTTGGTCAACTGCCTAGACCTTCGAGACACCTGGTAAAAAATGAGAGAACTAAAGGTGGATTTTGTACATATACTGATTCAAAAGGTGTCATGCGGCTAGTTGTATGGTATGAAGTGTTGTACCACTATTCAACTAGTGGTAACCATTGAGCCCACTGATTTTTCTTTTCTAATGCAAAACACCTCAAATATGTTTCCAAACACTTGTTGATAAATTCAGTTTGACCATTAGTCTGGGGATGATAAGTTGTACTGAGATGCAATTGGGTGCCTTGTATTTTGAACATCTCTTGCCAAAAATTGCTGGTGAAAGTTGGGTCACGATAAAAAACAATAGAATGTGACATTCCATGAAGCTTGAAGACCTGATCCATGAAAAGTTGATCCATAGTGGCTACTCTAAATGGGTTTTGAAGAGAACATAAATGAGCATACATGGAAAGGAGATCAAAGACCATCATGATGACTAATTTATTTCTTGATTTAGGTAAGCCTACAATAAAATCCATAGAGATATCCCGCCAAATAGCAGGTGGAATCGGAATCGGTTGTAGAGTTCCAGGAGATTTGACTGTTTCACCCTTGTTGCATTGGCACATATCACATTTAGACAAAAAATTACGAATGTCCTCTTTCATACCATCCCAGAAAAAAGAACGTTTGACCCTGTCATAGGTTTTGGTAAACCCCGAGTGCCCAGTTGTGGGTGTAGCATGAAGCTCAGAAAGTACCGTGGATTCAAGTTTTGACTCTTTACTTAAATACAAATGGCCTTTGTATCAAATCTCATCATGGAGCCAAGAGTACCCTAGGGAAACTCGAGAATTGGACTGCAATTGTTGTATTAGATGCAAACTTTTGGGATCGTGTAGCCATTCCTGGAAAACATCTTAGATCCAATCTGGTACAATTAAGGAGAGAGAAAAAATGGACCCTTCATCTTTATATTTTTGGGAAAGTGCATCCACAACCACATTGTCTTTTTATTTCTTGTAAATAATATCATAATCATATCCAAAGAGCTTAGTCACCGATTTTTGTTTCTCTGGGGAGGAGATGCATTGTTCGAGAAAATACTTGAGGCTTTGATGATCTGTCTTAATTTGGAAGCGTTTCCCTAATAGATAAGGGTGCCAAATATCAATGACATGTAGAATATCCAACACTTCCTTTTCATAGATTTATTTTCCCAAATTTTGTTCAGACAGTTGTCTAATGGTAAAGGCCAAAGGCCAACCCTCTTGCATAAGGACAATGCCAATTCCTTTATGTGAAGAATCACATTCCAAGACAAAGGTATTTTTGAAATCAGGAAGTGCTAGGACTGGAGTGGTGCACATGGCCATATTCAAGGTTTGAAAAACCTGAGCAGCTGTTGGAGTCTAGGTGAAAGAATTATTTTTAAGGAGTGCAGTGAGAGGGGCCACAATATTTCCATAATTCTTAACAAACTTGTTATAATAACCTGTTAAGCCCAGAAATCCATGCAATATTTTGAGATTATTTGGGTGAGGCCAGTCTTCATAGTTTCAATATTTTTAGGATCCACCATGATGCCGTTATTTCAAACAAGATGAACCAAGTACTCGAATTTTGAGGCACCAAAAGTACATTTAGATTATTTCAGGAAAATTTGGTGTTGAGAGAGTAGATAGAGAAATAGATACACATGATCAAGATGGCATGTCCAGGTTTTGCTATTGATGAGGATATCATCAAAGAAAACTAAGACAAAATAACGGAGAAAAGGACGGAAGACATGATTCATGAGACTTTGGAAATTGGAGGGATCCTTACACAAGACAAAGGGAATGAACAAAAACTCATAGTGGCCCTAATGAGTTCTAAAGGAAGTCTTAGAAATGTTTGCCTCTTTCATACATATCTGGTGGTAGCTAGAACGAAGATCAATTTTAGTAAAGAACTGGGCGCCACTCAATTCATCCAAGAGGTCATCAATGACATGAATGGGAAATTTGTCTTTAATGGTGAGTTTTTTGAGGGCATAGAAATTAGGACACAAGCGCCAAGAGCCTTCTTTCTTCATGGCCATGACCACATGAGAAGAGTAGGGGATCGTACTAGGGAGGATAACACCTACGTTAAGAAGTTCTTGAACCATTTTCTCAATTTCATTTTTTTGGGAAAAGAGGTGACGATAGGGACAGATATTGGGAGGAAGGCTTCCTGGGATAGGGGGAATGGAATGATCATGAAAACCATGGGAAGGAGGGATTCCTTGGGGAGTGGAAAAAACCACTTGATGTTTAGAGAGGATGGATTGGAGGTCTTGCGACACAGAGGGTGTCTTGTTTTCTTGTATGGCATGGAGCTGGGAAATAACGCCCAAATGACCTTTTTTTATCATATTTTCCATGCATTGGGAACTAATTATCTCAGGGGAACCGAAAATGATGCCTTTGGAACTTATATTGTTGGCCCTCCTGGTCGAATTGCATGGTTAATTCCTTAAAATCCATGAGAATGGGACCCAAAGTCCTTAGCGAGTCTGCACCCAACACAATGTCACAACCACCCATGTCGATAGAAAACATATGATATTTCAGGTGGTAGTCACCAATTTGGAGATGAAAATTTTCACAATGCCCTCCACATTTCATTGACCCACCATTGGCAATCATGATTTGGAAATTATTGACTGCACGGATATATCAATTAGTTTCTTAGGAAATGCAAAGATGAATAAAATTATGGGTGTTTCCAGTATCAACAAGAATGATTACCTTCATATTCTTGATGTAGCCAATTAGTTTTAGGGTTTGGGGAGTAGAGAAGCCCATGAGAGAATTTAGGGAAATAACCAGTTCTACTTCCGGAGGGTTTGAGGGAGGGGTAATTTCAGTGGGTTCAAGTGACTTAGACACAAGGGGAGCTTCAACATCCTGTTTCGAAACATCCTCTGAGATGGCCATAAAAATATTTTGCTCCTTACACTTGTGTCCCGAAAAATATTTTTCATCACAATTATAACAAAGGCCTTTGAGTTGGCATTCAACCATTTTGGCCCTGGTCAATTTTTGGATCTTTAGTGGAGTAGAAGGAGGAGTGGGATTTATTGGTTTAGTGTGAGGAATAAAGGAGGGTTTCTGATTTTGAGAAGAGATAACCTGTTGTGCTTCCTTAGCTCACTTAGTATCCTCCACCCAACTTTGAGGCCGAGCCATGAGGATATGGGAACGAATATCATCCTTGAGGCCACTGATAAAACATTCTCGAAAAAAAAGAATCAAACATGCCCTCTATACGAAATGTTAGTCGCTCAAAAGAAGTTATAAAGTCTTCCACTATGCTAGATTGTTTCAACTTTGTCAAACAACCTAAATGGTTGGTGTCAATGTCAAAGCGTTCATAAGTCTTTTCCACAAAGTGTGTCCAAGAAACATACCCTTGAAGGGCAGTTTTTCTCCATTGCCACCACTGCCAACGTTCTTAATCTAGATGAAGAAAACCATACTAGAGTTTGGCCAAGTCATCTGTAATGTCGTACGAAGAAAAAAATGTTCCATTTGAGTTACCCAACTAGTGGGATCTGAGCCATCAAATTTGGTCACATCCACCTGCGGAAGGCATATGTCACTCTAAAATTGACGGGGATGATAATTATTGTAATGAGAGGAAGTTTCAACTTTGGTATGAAAAGGTGGGTCAGAGAAAGGGGGGTTTGTAGGGATATGTAGCATGGTGCAGATCATCGAAGTGACAGATTAAAGCTAGGTAGTCATGTCTTGTTTGAGGGCTTCTTTGAGTTCCGCGATTGAGGCGGCGATGGATGAATGCATGGTTTTATTGATGGTGGAAATATTGACACTGAGCTATCCCACTTCTTTTTGGGTCTCTGTGAAACTAGATTGCAAGTTATTGAAGTGAGCTTCCAAGTCTTGGCTACGGGTATGGGCCATGATGACGAGGGAACCGAAGAGGGGCGAGTTGGGTCAAACATTTTGTATAAAAATGATAGGTATGAATTTGATAAGGGTGAAGAGATAAATCCAATGGAATAGGTCTCAAATAATGGTGTAAAATTTTCCAGACTCCGGTCTGAAGAATACTACAGTGATGAAATTCCCAAATACTTAACCAAGAAGAAATGTATAGTGATTTGGAAACTCGAACACATTTGCATGACAATAGATCCTGAATGTTTTAATTTTTTTTCGTCCCCAAGGGTTAGGTATTCAAGGTTTCTACAGATAAGGGTTTTCCCTTTACTATAACTCTCTGATATATGTGCGATGTCCAATAGTAGTACTCGACCCAATATCTCAGGGCACCAACTAAGGAGGCTAGATCGTGCCCTTAGCCGATCTACCCGACTATCCATGTACTAGAGAGTATCTTCCCGAGTGTTATTCTCGGTGACACTATAGTAGTCAAGTGGCTGATCGGTTTATCTAAAGAGGGCTTCACAAAATCTAGGTTGATCCATACATAGGTGTTGTCTGATGCACTACACTTGAAGGGGTACCAACAAGGATTACAAGGGTGGCCAACAGTTGTGCACTTAATTACCACTTGTATTTCTCGTGTGTATGAATCCATCAATCATGAGTTTATGTGTGCAACAAAAGATCTATGTAGCTTAAATACGTTGGAATATGTCTCTACCTTGAAAACAATTTTTCCCACAATTGTTTGTTGATGAAAGTGCTTTGATACCATTTGTAATATTCCGGATATAAAAAGTATGCAGAACATAAATAAAATGCTAGTAATGGCAGATGAAGAACAATATAACCATAACAACACCACAATAATACTGAAATGATAACATAATAACACCAGAAATAACACTTTGATTACTAAGAGAAATTTTCACTTTCCTCTTCGAGGGGGAAACTTCTAGTCGAGAAGAGCTCTATTACAATAATATCCAAGACAACAGTTCTCATACCCTCGACTCCTATTTACACTAAATATGTCTTTCAAAAGAACCATCTAGAGGAAGATCCTTCTAGAAGCGGAAGCTTCTATTATGTCTTCTTACATTCGACTTATTCTTCCTTATTGCCAGGCCTTATTAATATCGACCTTTATTACATTGGAATATATTATTCTACCTACATGAGGGGTTATGTCCCTAACAGGGAGGAGAAAGGAAGGATTCATATCCTTTACTAAGTAAACTGTTAAAATAAGGGATTTAGGGCTCCCTAGGGTTGGTGCCCTAGAGAAAAGGGAGTTGGTGATTCCTAGGGTTGGTGCCCTAAATAAAGGGATTTGTGTCTCCAAAAGTCGATGCTCTAAAAAATGATTGGTGTCATTCACTATCTCAGAGTATTCTTTATAAAACTTTGTAATTATTGTTAATTATATTTATATAATTGATTTTAAATACAAGTCCATTGTTGATCTATTTTCGTGGTTAATAAAATAAAAAAAAGAAATGCTAATTGTTTAAAAAGGTAATATTGATTCAACCCCCTCCCCCTCCCTGCCCCTCAGTATTTTAAATAGAGATAACCTCCATTATCTACAAATATTTTCATGAATAGGTATTCAAATGTTTCCGAGGTGACAATTGTTTTGGTAGGGATATTTTTGTACCATTCTTTGGCCTTCCCTATGAGAGATGAAGATAATATCTTGAAACACACATCCTCATATTGGCTTTGAGAAGCATAAGAATCAATTTTTTTTTAAAGGGTATCCAAATGATATTGAGTTGATACAGTGTCGCCATCCGAAAAGGTGGAACGCCATTATCTAAAACCACTTGGAATTTTATGAGGTGATACATGGACCTTTATTATATATGATGGTTTGTATAACCCTTCCACGTCCTCATATCAACAAAAATTTGAACGCAAAAATGGTTGAGAATCTTCATCAAATAGTAGATATGAGTCCTCAAAACGATAATTGTAAAGTTCTTGCTAGGGATTTACATAAGTGTATTCGAACAAGCCCTCCCCTAGTGGATGAAAAAGGTATGCAATCATATTATCACTAGGATGCCAAACAACTTGATCATCTACGCATGAAAAATATCCTTCGAGAGGAAAGACTTATGGATTCCTTATCCGAAATTTACCCTCGATGTCATAGATGGGATCTACACAAACATGAAACAACCAATGTCCCATCCACGCCTCCCAATATGTATGAAAAAACCAATGTGTTGATCGACCAGTTCATAGCAGTCCTCCATGAAATCATATATATCGTTTGGAATAATCACATATTCATCTTAATCGAGTGGGAGGATCGATACAAATGTCTTCTTTGGAACTTCAACATGTTTCATTCTATTGGAGTTCTTCCCTTTCTTCTTGGAATTTTTCTTCATGGACTTGTTTATTCCCGTGGCTATTCATTACAAGGGGCTTAATTCTTAATGAGGATCACTTCATGTAATTGTTCTCTAAAGGATTGAAATGGAAAATCTTGTCTTTGGTGGGAGATGTCTTGTCAATATCCTCCACTTCCTTGGAGTCTTCCTCCTCTTCCTAGTCTTTTTCTTCAGATACTTATTTTTCTTAGCATTCCTCAAGGTTTTTTTTTTCATTCTTCCTCTAGGGAAACCTCATTATCATAAATCTATGCATTACCTTAAAAAATACCTAAAATTACCTCCTCTTACAAGGCTCTTAGAAGATCATGATAAGTATCTTCAAATATCTGAAATCTTGGACCATGATATTTGAGAAATTATTCAACAAAAGTATTAAGAGAAATGATACTCTTTGGTATACAAGATTTTCTTATCCATTCACATTGTTTTATTTACAATGAGTGTAGGAACAATACCACCAAAATATATCCATGTATTTTTTCAAGCATGGATGCATATCTCACAAGGGACAAGACATGTGAGATAACATAAGAAGGATCAATGTTGTAATTTGATACATCCTTGAGATACTCCTTGGGGAACTTATTTGGGAACCTTGGAATGTCCTTGAGATCAAGGGTAGGATACATTCCACGTGACAACTAGAAAACCATCCTTCATTATGTGCAAATTAAAAAAAAAACTCAATGAAAGATGAAATATTCGTACCTTTATCCAATGGAGCCTCCAAGGTCAATTGCAAGTGAAAATAATCAAATATTCAAAGTATGAAAATAAAAAGGTCTTTGTTCTTCCAACGGAGTCATCATATTAGCTACTGGCTCATCAAATATGGAGAGCTTATCTTCCCTAAATGGATTCATCGAGAAATTTATAGATAAAGGATTTGAGAATAACTTGCCAAATGTCATTATGGGATAAAAAAGGATTTAAAATCCTCCTCGAAAATGATGCAAATAATGTTAACACACATCTTGTAGTTTGGGAAAATCCCAACCCAAGAAACAAATGTGACACCATTGGGAATACCTATCATTGTCACCTCAATAGACACCCCCCTCATTTTAGTGAAGGACAAGTCCAACACAAGGGAATCTTACTGGGTGACCCTACGGGGATTTCAAGGGGGGAGGCAAGGAGCTAGAAGAACACCCATATAGGTCAAGGTGAAGGTAGGACTTGAGGATTTTGGAAAGAGTCTCTAGAATTGGTAAATATTTTCCAACGTCATGTACCTGAAAAACAATCCTAGCCAAACCAAAAAAAGACAATGTATGAGGATATAAGCCTCAAAACCAATGGGGAATCAGTAAGAAACCTTAATGTACCAAAATTGCAGCAGTAAGGAAATAGATATCAATAGTAAAGAAACTATGACAACTGCAAATTAAACCATCAAAATCAAGCATATGATGTTGGAAAATAAGGCTATCAAATAGTAGACAATCTTCCACTGTTTGTACCAATACTTTGATAAAAGGGGAGGGTTGTTAATGAGTGTTATCAATAGAGTTTTATAACAACCTTAGGGTTGTAGAAATATTTTCTCCAACAGTGTTGACGGGTCCAAATTCCCTATCAAGTAGGTAAGGGAGAATTCCTAATGGCAGGTCCCAATTAGACCTACTCTTGTTTGGTGTGGCATTTCAACGAGTATGTTGGCCTCTCTGGTGCTCAAAATTAAAAGAAGAAAAAGGGAAATATAGTGAATTGTATCCCAAAGGGTTATAATTAATTCTAAATATAATATAATTAAAGTAAATGCAAACTAACTAATCTAACTATTTCTTATCTGTCCTCTAGGAGAAAAACTAATAGATGAATATATACAATATAAGATGATATCATTGGTTGCATAAATAGTTCATGACAAACAACAATATATGAAAATGATAATGCAATAGATATAAATGTAAATAGCTACAAATTACACCTACAACACCATTCATGTATCCATTAGAAATCATAAATCATATTATTCTATAAACTCATGAAACAATTGCACATGAAGAAGAGTCCCATATACAGTCGCAAAACATATATGATCCTGAAATACCTTCTACTCCTTATTGAATCATACATAAGAGTATCGTCCAAAGATACAATGGGAAACAATTAATCTCCTCATACAATGAATTTTCTTTTATAAAATAAGAAAAATATTTCAAAAAATGAAATAAGAAAATAATTAAATTATTTACAATTAACCTACATTAAAAATCTAATTAATAAAGATACAAATTAATACAATTAAAATAATTAAATATTAAAAAAATAATAAAATAATAATAAAATTCCCCACCACCCACATAAAAATTAATAAAATAATTAAAAATATTAAATACACCCCCCCCAATGTAAAAATAACCCCAAGTCAAAATGAAAAAATTAAAGAAAACTTGGGTCAAATAACCCCATCACACTCAATTGGTCGGAGTGGTGAAATGGACGCCAAATGGATGTGAGCTAGCTAACTCCGATGGATATGGTTCTGATAGGATATTGGAGTTGAGACATCAAAAGTCAAAAATGGAGTGAAGAGTGAGCTACGACGAATATATTTTGATGGGAAAAATACTATTAAATTATATTACTCCAATTCTCCATACCATGTGATAATTACAAACCCCGAACATAATAATTTCTAAATTCCAGTTACTTAAAAATTTATGTTAATTCATACTTCGATGGCTTCAAATGGGTTTGACTTGGTAAATGATTCTGACATGAGTGCATTATGAATTTCAAACTTCGATGGTTCAGATGGTAATAAAACTAATTGCATTTGATGGCTCTCAGACTTCGATAGGTCGGGATGGTAAGTTAGGATTGTTGCGTGAGCTACGATGGACTAGGCTTCGATGACCATCAGATTCAACAGTTGGCATGGTAAGTAGAGGATTTCAACTCACTCCAATTTGATGAGTCTGACATACTTTACAGTCTGATGGATTAATCCAATGGATAACTCTGATGGCACCATTCCATGGTTTATAATATTGAAATAATGATAAGGCTAGATCCCAATGTGGTATTCTGCTAGCTTTTTCTAAAGTGAATAAATATTAAATCAATAGGGATAATTTTCCAAGGGTCTTCAGAAAAGGAAGAGGGGAATTCCATGAGGATAGGAGGAAGATTTGTCTTAATAGTAAATTATTCATGGAATTTACTATGAAGTAAATGTGAGTACCAATGGAAAGAAACCTCAAGATGAGCCTCATGAAATATATGTTGAATTTTAATTCAGAGAGGGAAAAAGGAAAAGATAAATTTAAAACTAAATTAAATGAGAATAATAAAATGAATATGTACAACCTAGGACTTAGGGGATAAAATGGAAAAAAATTAAAATGAAAAATAAATAAAAGAAATGAATACATATACATATATAAAAATAAAAATACAAATTAGAAAATTAGGCCAAGTCACACATGAGTCAGGATTACATGCCTGTGATGGTTTCATCAGTCAAGGTTCAACAGATAGGGGCCAAAATTAGCAGAAAGGTATACAGGTAGGTTCCAAGTAACTAGGGGTCAAGGCAGGCTAGGTTATATGTTGGTCAAAGTTATGGACACAGATCAGGTTCTGGCTTCATCGCCGCAATGGTGATAAAAAGACAAATATGGATGAGGCTTGGGAAAATCAAGGCTTAGTCCATAGTGCTAAATGTTGGCTTCAAATTATAAACAAGATCAACATAGAGAGAGCTCTAAGAAATAGGAAGAAGATCATGGGATTCCTCCACATGCATCTCAATGCCAGAGTAGCCATCTAAATGAAGTGGCCCTAGGAACCTGCTCCTTCAACTACAAACAATATGAGATCAGTTATGCGATTAAGAAGACACTTTCCATTATACCATAAAAATTACATTCATTGCATTCAATCAAACATATGGAAGAGTGTTGGGCTTGTTCATAGATAATCATGGGTGACTGTAGATAAGTATCCTGAAAATTGCATATGCCAAGTCTCAAAATCAAAAGAAGGATTAGTGATGTTGTGATTCAAGTTAAGAGTGAAACCAAATAATATGATCAATATATAGGAGCATAAATATAAAGGCATTAGCCACAACAACAATACAAATGATGTAAAATTAAAAAAATGTTCTTCACTTAAGTTATCCATTCAAAAATCCCCAAACGAAAAATCATGCAAGGCATACAATAGAACATAAATATATACAACCATATAGGATAATCAAATACTTCGAAATATGCACAAGGTCCCAATCAATTTCATCATACAAATGTCAACGAGGCATCATAATACAAGAATCACTATGAAGACATTTGAAAGATTAAGATCACAAGGATTAGGAAAAATCAAAAAATACAGTCATCAATGACTATCAAACCCCCATCTCCCTCAAAGTAGATGAAGAATCAACATTAGGCTCGCAGTAGTAGAGGATTAGGCATTAGTGTTCAAATTTTAGTAGGTGGCTCCTTTCCTTTCATTTGTGAGAGAAAAAGTAAAGGGGGGTTGTTGTGGCCACAATAAATGGCAACAATACACTTGAAGAACCATTTATCTATATCAATAGAAGTCTAGGGCCTTTACTTTAGATTTGAATTTTAAAGATAAGATCAACAAACTGAAAACAACTTTCCAATAATCATGGGTACCACAATGATGCCAAGTTTCTAAAAGATATAATCCAATATTTCAAGTACTTGTAACCTAACACACCTTTTTCAAAGAGACAATTAAGGAGGAAATTTCTTTAACTAGATAAATAATTTAGATTTTCTTTGGTTTAACTATGGGTTTACACTTTTTATAACAAAAAAACATTTATGTAAGTGTGTTCCTCATCTCTCTTTCTTCAGAATTACTTCACTTCTAGTGAGCATCCATAGCTTCGACGAAGTTTCCTCTGTTCCATACAAACAGAGTCCCACTTCTAGTGAATGTCCATAGCCCCAACATATTCACTTGTACTTACTATACTATTAATAGTGCTCTCAACTTCCTTTTTACTTCAAAATATGCTCACCCTTTTAGACTTATATATAGATATGCATATGCACATAGGGTGTGAAGAAAATAGGGTGATACGAGAGTTTCTTTGATTTTCCAAGTAGATGTTATGTATTTAACTTTATCCCATATGTCTCCCCAAAAACTATCATAGTATGGGCCATCTTGTTAATATGAAGTGGATCGAGCTCAAAGAAAAAGGTAGATAGAAACTTTCCTATATGTATGGATTATAATGGTATGCTTAGTATGTACATGTGTCCCACCACAAATATCAATCCATACACACAACTAAAAACTTCATGAACATTCATTTAGATAGAGCAGTGAATGCATCTCATAACTTGTAAAATTTCTTTAGTATGTGACCAGAATTAGACCATCCCTTAACTCAAATTGAAAGAGTAATCCTCAAGGTAGAATAAAAATTCAAATCAAGTCAGGAAACATACCTACATCAAGATAAAAAGACGGAATCAAATTATACAAGAAAAAAATAAGTGATAAAACTAAATCTAGAACTAAAATAAAATATAACTAAACTAAAAGAAACCCAAAAATGAAAAATGTCAATCTTCAGATCAAACTAAAAGTAAAGAAAAAAAGTAATGAAAAAAGAAGGGATCAAGGTAGCGTGGGATTCATCCTGGAAAACAACAGAGTGTGGGTGATATGCATGAAAGGTACTTACATTGCAACTCCAAGAATTGAAATAAGAGCAAAATTTTTAGCAGATGCATTTTCATACATACTAAAACCCAACAAGAACAATTTTTAAGGATTGAGTACATAATTTGGAAAATAAAATCAACAAGATTACGCGGAACCATTATTTCAGAAAAATGATATCAAATCAGTAAATTCAAACCTTTCATGTTGATAATAAATTGAATTTTCATTAAATGTTAAAGGATATAAACATTGAATGAATTTAAGAATTCACACTCCTTTTATCTTATTTCCATGGATATGATTTTGGTGGAAAAATATTTTGAAGATGCCATCTTTTCAATCTTCGAAATTCCATTGATATTGTTCAAGATACTCACAACCTCTTTGATTATTAATCCATATTTTTTAATTGTTTGTATCATTAATCCATGCTGGTAGAAAAGAGTAAATCTCACTGCCATGATTGGAAAAGTTAAGTAAAGAAGCATGTAAAATTATGTACAAATTAAAATAAAGAAAATGGTTATACTAAACTAAGAGAAAAATCAAAAGTGTACTCTATTGATCATTATGGGAAGAATTTATCTTGAAATATAAGCCAAAAACATAATATAAATCATTAGTATTATTAATGAAAGAATTTTTAGTGAAGCCTTGGAAAGTAAACAAGAGTAAGAATTATGAAAGAGAATTATGAAAGGTAGGTTAACCATTCAAAGTAAAGCCCAATAAAAATATTTACAAGGTAAAGATATGAATGGAAGAACAAGAAGGATTATGAGAATTTATAATCTAGTGGAAAAATTCACAACACAATCCTCCAATCCAACTGTCACTTGCAAAAATCTAGCAAAATGGGTTAATGGGGATGCTTAATCAAAATGGATTTTTAAATTCAATCACATGAAACATTCCACAAACCCATAATTTCTCAAGATTTCTTTTCATAAGAAAGTCCTTTTCACACTTGAAGGTAATGAACTTTTTAACAATAAAACTCACACATGACATCTTACCAAAAAATCAATTTCTCTTTGATATAAAAGAATTTATTAATCTGAAATATTAAAACAATTCAATCTGATAAGGAAAAGAGGAAACACCAAATTTATGGAGGTCATAAAAAAATAATCATGAAAAGGACTCTAAATATCAACTAGATCATAAACCAACATGGGAAATACATGAATGAGATGATATTTCTGATCAATTATTGAGTTGGTGACAATATTTTGGTTGATTAATTAATAATGTTGTAAACAAATATGAGTAGTCAAGTTTAGATTAACACTTCGATAAGTTTCGTTCATTAAAGAGAGTAAATACTAAGTTGTTGGTTGCACAAGTCATTTCCTAATCTTCATAACAAAAGATAATGGTATGATCAACTATTGACATTTTTGGAAAACTCTTCCTCCAAATGACTAACTCATTGAAATGAAATTAGACTAAAAAGAAGAAGAAAGACAAAAATTAAACTAATATTAAGAAAAACATTCTAAGCTAATGCAAAATTGAACTAAATTGGTTTTTATAGAACTTATGCAAGTGCCAATGCAGTCATCTAGTATCCATGTTCTATCCATTCAATCAAATATCATAGCCTTCTCTTCGATAAATAGTCATTATGTGTTTTCCCACAATTTTACTTTTGACAAAAGACTTAGTGTCATTTATTGTTGTGAGATTTCCCTTAGACACTTTGCCTTATTCATTCAAATAAAATGAGACAAACTTCACAAAAATAACCATAAAATTTTGATTCCATTCATTCTCTAAAGATACGTCTCCATCAACAAACCTTTTTTATGCTTAAAATATGAATAAAAATATGATTCAACAAATTATCCACATCACACATAAATATTTGTATTTCGTCTTGTCGTTAATGATAATCATATAAAATATATGTATGATTATCCTCAACCTTGTGAGAGACAAAAATGAAATCGCTCTTGATATGGAAGAAAGCAATATACTCTATTCAAATGATCTCAAACCCCGACCAAGATGGATATATTCCCCTAGTCATAAATTAAAGATACAATGAACATTTTTTATTAAATGTGGTGACTAAAACCTTATTTCTAATAAGTAGTAAGTTGGGTATTATGGTAAAAACCATGAAACTAGTATCATAAAATCCCAAAGAGTGTTCCAAAGAGGGAAAATTTGCATTTCACTTCCTTGAGATTATATATCACATAGAATATGAGAGAATGAAAAGTTGATGAGTAAGAAATTGATCTCTATAGTACATAAGTTTTCCATTCAAAAGATTTAGGCAGATAATTTGGAAAATGAAATCAACAATATCATGAACAAGAAATATCAAATAAAACATATTCCAAACATGACCTAAACATGCTTATATTTTCAGGTTATGAATACACTTGAACAATCTTTGGTGTTATAGTTTCAGATTCATGGAATGTTGACATATAGAGTGTAATGCCCAATAGAATACATAATTACAACCATAATAAATTTACACATTGAAACTTACTATCATGGCTAAGATGAAAACAAAGGTTGAAAAATCAATTTTATATTTTCAGGTTATGAATACACTTGAACAATCTTTGGTGTTATAGTTTCAGATTCATGGAATGTTGACATATAGAGTGTAATGCCCAATAGAATACATAATTACAACCATAATAAATTTACACATTGAAACTTACTATCATGGCTAAGATGAAAACAAAGGTTGAAAACTCAAGTTTAGAAAATTAGAAGTTGCATTGACATTTTCCATCAAAATATATACAATATTCCCCAAGCATTTGAATGATTTCAATTTTGATATTAGTGGGTAGTACTAAGCTATGATAAAAATAAGATCAATCAAGAATGTAACCATAAGGAGTGACCTAAAATCAGTAAATCCAAAGGATAGAAAAATGTTTCTGGGAAACAACAGGTCTTAAATAATCATTGAATTGATGGGACTAGGAATAAATCCTCTGTCAGTCATTGGATTAGTTAATGAATTTATCGATCCCAGGAAATTTATGAAAAAGATCCAAATAGAAATATTTATGTAGTAGTCTTATCCACAATGTCAAAACATATTTCTAGGCAACCTGAAAAAAGATATCTTTTTGTTGTATATAAGAAAAAAATTTGGATTCATCAATTTGAAAAATTAATAGAAAAAAAAATACTTAAATGAATCACTCAATAGATAGAAAGATATGCACATCCAAAAGACGAAAAATTAACAATAAAAGTGATGAAATAAATAAGCTCAAAGAAAAATCACCCAAGTTCACTATGCTAAGAAAATTCTATTATACAAACATAGTTCCTTACATGCTTACATACACAATCAAGCAAATATAAAATGATACAGTCTAATTATCAAGACAACATGTACATTCGAGAAACATTCATAGGATATCCAACTTTAATTCACAGTAACAGTCCAATTACACAGTATATGAGAATACTTATTTATTACAAGTTGCAACCAACTAATTGAATGTGGGTGTCCTCCTTTCTACCCAACCATAGGCTTAGAGGTATTCATTGTTAGCACTCTAGCCGCACTCGTTCCAAGCCATGATATCACTAAGGAATTTATATCCATTCTCAACGATTCTTTCTCTTTCACATCTTATGCAAGGTTTATCAGATGCTTCCTCAGCATCAACTTGGGTGTTGGTTAACTTGTTTTCCTTGGACTTTGAACTTGTTCATGTCCCAACACAACTCTTCATTGGGTTTTCTTCTTCCTTTTCGTGGATGGAAGGCACTAAATTACAACAGAACTCTTAATTTTGGCACTATCCTCTTTTCAAGTACCGTGACGCAGTTCTCCTCTTAATTTTGGCACTATCCTCTTTGGCATCTAGAATGAGGCACTATCCTCTTTGGCATCTAGAATGAAGACGAGTGACGAGGACCTAACATTTCGGATGACACAATGTTACAACGCATCTAGATAAGAGAAGAGTGACGACGACATACCAAGTCGGATGATACTGTTAGCTTGATTTGCATGAGTTTGCATTGAAGTTTAAAGGCTAAAATTCATTTACTCAGGAATGCAAAATAAATTTATAATTTCCGATTAGCACCACATACGATAAAAACGAGCCGCGTCATCGCAAGAAGATTAGGATTTGAACAGAGGTATTGGACTGTCGGACTATTGAATATTCAATTTAACATTATGCTCGCTGAACGTAACTTTACAGTCAAAGTCAAGTAAATAATGGGAGGATAAACGTGAGGAATGACGTTGACCGCATAGATTTTATCGTAATGTCTTCTAGATGTAGTCAATAATTTGTATTATAATGTCTTCTAGATGTAGTCAATAATTTGTATTATAATGTCTTCTAGATGGAGTAAATGATGTACTTTCCTCAACCTTCCGCGTCGTAAAGCTTATGGAAAGTAGATTGGTATCACACCTTCTCTAATTTTGGTTTTGGTTCATAATTTTGTTAGTTTGTGTGCGTACCTAGAGGTTTTGTGTTGCTATCATCTCTTGATTTTTTTATTGTTTTAGAAGTTTTTCATCATATTTTTTAATGCTCCGAACAGAGTTGGTAATAGTATCTATCTATGTATCATGCTTTCAAGGATATATAATGGTAGAATAGTTTTTTTTCTCATAGTTTAAACGTTTTACGAAATGATGACATTTTGCATGGATATTTATCTAATATTAAGCAAGAAATTGTAACATTCTTAGATTTGATTGATTATTTCTGTATAATCCAAATACCCTAAAATTTGTCTAACATATCCCTAATTCATTTCTACATTCATGTCTAATTCATTTCTACATTCAAAAATAAATTTTTAACAACAAAAATTCCCTATTTTTAATAATTTTTTGTTCAATTTAATTCCCTGATTTTCCATGCCCCGTCAAAGGGAGATCCGTGGTTTCCCGCTCTGATAATCCGCCATCGGTAACTTTATTCTTTGTGTTATGGTAATTTCTTATATGATCTAATGTTTGTGAGCCGTAGATCAAGGATATTGACCTCAATACTTATCGGCTCTGTAAGTGGTCGACGGTCTTGTGATATTTTCTTAAAGACCTACCAGGTTTTTAACTGCCTGGTGATGGTTTCGCTTTGCTAGCTAGGGTTTCCGACATAGCAGGTTATAGATTTGAAGAGCTTGTAAAGAATGTCGTCAGAGACAGGAAAGAAACATGTGGATCTCTCTATATCGGTATCTATCCCACCCTTATTCAAGTGTCCCATATCTTTGGAACTGATGACGAACCCAGTAATCCTATCCACGGGAATGAGCTACGACCGAGCTTCCATTGAAAAATGGTTGATTGATGGAAACAATGTATGTCCAGCGACTCTCGAGGTTCTTCATAGCAAAGAGCTCATCCCCAATCACACTCTTTGCAGGCTGATAATGGAACATCACCATTTATGGGAATGCATGGGTGCCCCTTCAACTCCCACTCTAACAGAAACATCCTTCATATACATGGTTCATTCAACCTATTGATGAACTTATCTTGAATGTAGAACCTCCCAGAGACTAAAAACAATATTATGGTCGGCCCCTACTATGAAAGAAATCTACCATAGAGTCCACCATACTATTCCAACAAGCTATCCAAATTATCATGGAGCATGCCCAAGGGGTATGCATGCCTATCGAGGTCTTACAATGATATTCCATTTACATGTTACATAGATATAGGTATGTATACATTACATACTCCAAGCATGAAAATACGAGGTACACATTAAAAGATTTCAAGGACCACTACTTAGATCATGACATCATAGTTTTACTGCAAATACAATGTGTGACTCACATTAACATATGAATTAAAGTATTTTATTATTCAACACACCACTTAAACTCTTACGTTCATTTTTTTTCCATGATTTGATCTTATTCTGCTGCCATTTTCATTGCTCCCTCAAAATTTCCATAAGAGCTATAACTAGCTTCCCTTGGACTAAGATTTCTTTACTATGGGCTTCATCTTTGAACTTTCTTTCTCCCTTTTGTACCTGCAATTTTTTTTATCATAAATGTCCATATAAAAAGAAATCCATCTAGTGAGATACATGGGTACCATCCATTGTATTCACCACTTCCTTAGGAATCCTTTTCACCTATATGGTTCATCAACACGTTAGAGTATCCCTTAATCATAACTTGGTCCCAAACTTCACATTTTAAGATTAATCCATCTCACATTTCCCCTGTTAATCGAAGATTCAATTTCTCTGACTCAACATCAAGCTAGTATACAAGTACACCTACCACACTCCTACCTTGATCCTACAAATTGATCCTATATATTGTCTATGCATGAGAGGGATACACCAAATGCTACAACACTATATGTATGCTTGAATAAGAGTGATTACAACAAACATGGGGAAATCAACTTGTCTATGGCTAGGATTTACAACTTGGACCAAAACTTTGGGTTGTCGAATACAATCGATCATGCACCCCCTACAACACATATGCTCAATTACAACGTTTCAACTCAGGTACAACAAGTATCCAAAATGATCTACAACAACACAAGTTTACCTTCTTCATCTTTTGTAGCAATCATAAGCCCATTACATATGACCAATAATCATAACAACCTCAAATACGATCACACATAATACAAGTAGGAATTACATATTCTAACAATATTATTATAGAAAATCACATCCCATATCAATAAATTTAATTATCAATATTTTATTGGAGGGTAATATCTTAAATCAGATGATGTGTGTAATACCATTAAAAAATAAGTAGGCTAAATGTTCTACCTTTTCCGTGGATATTTTCGTCTTGACAAATTGTTGGATCTCTATATTTGAGTGGTTAATTTTGTATAATTTCAGTGTTGAATCCATTCATGCATTTATAATTTTGTTAGTTTGTATGTGTACCCTAGAAGTTTTTTCTCGCAATCATCCCTTGATGTTTTATTCTTTTAGAAGTTTTTCATCATATTTTTTATTCTCTCAACAAGTTTGACAATAATACTTATCTATGTATCATGCTCCGAAGGAGATTTATAAGGTAGAATAGTTTTTGTCCAGACTGTAATGTCATTTTAAGGTATATATAATAAACAATGTTTTCATGTAATAATTTTGTTTTCAATTTAATTTCATGATTTCCCATGCCCCGTCAATGGTAGATCCATGGTTTCCTGCTCTAATAATCTTCCATTGTTAACTTTATTTTTTGTGTTATGGTGATTTCTTATATGATCTAATGTTTGTGAGTCGTAGATCAAGGATATTGACCTCAATACTTCTCCTGTCTGTAAGTGGTCGATGGTATTGTGATATTTTCTTAAAGACATACAAGGTTCTTAATTGTTTTGTGATGGTTTCGCTTTCCTAGATAGGGTTTCCAACATAGGGGGTCATATATTTGAAGATCTTGTAAATAATGTCATCAGAGATAGGAAAGAAATGTGTGGATATCTCTATATTAGTATCTATCCCTCCCTTATTCAAGTGTCCTATAATTGTAACATCCCCGACCATCAAGACCACTACCGAGCAACACTACCCAAATACCTTTCCTTCTACAAACTAGCTACGATACCAATTTTTAACATCCCCAACCATCAAGACCACTGCCAGGCAACACTACCCAAATACCTCGTCTTGTACAAAATAGATATGATACCAATTTGTAGCATCCCCGACCACCAACAGTTCGGGAAAAGACACTACGAAACACACACACACACACACACACACACACACACACACACACATATGTAACATTCATTTATAATGAATTTAAAACAAATAACACGGAGTTACTGCTACCCTATAGACTCAAATGGAATTGAAAGTAATTCCTACATGCAATGAAACACATGATAACATTTCAAGAATCATAGACATACATAGCATACATAATTAAGAATGGAAATGATACTTATCTTTTAACTTGAGTAAAACTCCCAGCTGCATGTAGACCTTCCACGAGCCTCCCATCCTTAGACCACACTGCTCATCACTCTCAGCACTGGGTCACCCCTGAGCTGAGACTAAAATCCACTAGGAAAGGGATTCCTAAGCTAGGCAAGGTCAATAGGCAAGTCACACAGTTTAAGATGAAGGATTATCTCCCACAATTCACTTACGCCCACTGCTCATAGACTCTCAGTGCCCACATGCATGTCCCACCCAAGGAGTATACACCTTCACTATCACACAGTTCATCAGTTGCTACACCTCCCTTACTGTGGGCTTCAGCAACAGGCTGGACCGGAATTCTCAGAGCTCTATAGAAGCCACGAGACTCCTTCCAGGAGAACTCACCTCCTAAGCACACTCTCTCACATGGAGAGAGTTGCTCACAGGCCTGAAAACTAGCTTCTTGAATCCAAAACCACCTCTCTCACCTGGAGAGAGAGTTTCTCACAAGCCCGACAACCTGCTTCTTCAACCACAATAGCTAATACGGGTAAGGCAAAGGATGACTCAGTAATTCACAGAGGTGCAAAATGGTCACAGTTCAGTAATGGAGGAAATGGTTGGATCCAAGCTTTCTTAGTTCATGAGTGAACTCGTGAGGAGAGATGGGTACATTGGTCTAGCATAGCCAAAAAAATGATCAAAGTGTGATAGTTGAAACTCTCTACGTGAACCTCCCCTGTGTGAGCGAGTGCATGACTCCTCTGCGTGAGTATGTGTGTGCCTCCTATGCATGAGTGTCCCCCAACAACAATGATTTCCCCCCTTAATTTTGCATGTGCCTGAGTCAACACCTGTCACTCATGAAGCACATTCATTTCACTTTGGAAGTTACCTATCCTTCCCCCGGAACTTAGGATAAAATCATATCATTTTAAACATCGTTTGGAAGAATAATAATAAATTATTATTCTCTTGGAATTGATCCCTTAGTCTTAGCCCCTCTTTCCAACCTATGACCCCCCTCTCCCTTACCTATCCTAGTGGAGCTTAGTCCCCCATTCTCTTTTATCATGGTCGGTCTACACATAACGATGTTTTTATATTAATCATATGAATATTTACATGTACAAAGAAGCCTCCTGGCCTTTAACAACCAGGCTCTCCGACCTACTAACACATAAGCCTACCAATGTATAATTTATTGTGTCACCAGCCTACAAAACATGTTTGCAATTCATAATACAACTGGGGCTCGTCCTTGGGGTATTACAATCCCCTCCCCTTATTTTTTTGCATTGTCCTGGGTGCAACTTATTTACACAACATCAACAAGATTTCCAAAATCTTCAAAAATATGTGGGTATTCTGTTCACATAGCATCCTCATGCTCCCATGTCGCGTCCTCAGGACCGTACCAGGTCCACTGGACTTTTACAATCCCTATGGCTCAATTCCGGTGTTGTTTTCTCTTCCAGTTGAATATGTGCACCAGATGCAATTGCAAGACGCCTTCTTGCTCCACCTGAATCACATTCCAATCAATAACACGATTAGCATCTGGTATATATTTCTTAAGAAATGAAACATGAAACACATTATGTACAGTCATGGATGCAAGAAATGAAAGCATATATGCAATTGGTCCAATCCTTTCTAGGATTTCAAATGGCCCACAATGTCTGGCTGCCAACTTGGAATAGTTTCCCACCTTCAGGGAACTTCTGTTGGCTTTCACTTTCAGGAAAACATGATCACCCACTTTAAACTCTCTGTGTGTTCTGTTCTTATCATCATAACTTTTCTGCCTGTCTTGGGCAACCTTCAAATTCTACTTAATATTCAGCATTTGCTCTTCCATTTCTTTGAGCAACTTGGGCCCAACTATTGCTCTATCAACTGGGTTGTCCTAGCTTATTAGGGTGTTTCACTTTCTACCATAAAGTTCTTCAAATGAGCTCATCTTCAGTGATGCTTGATACCCATTATTGTAGGCAAATTATACCAAGTGTAGGTAGTCTTCCCATTTCGATGGTCTGTCCATCACATACATCCTTAACATGTCTTGTATCACTTGGTTTACCCTCTTTGTCTACCCATCAGACTCAGGATGATAAGTAGTGTTGAAGTTCAGACTCGCTCCAAACCCTTTGAATAACCCCTTCTAGAACTTTGAGGTAAATTTTGGGTCTCTTTCAGACACAATTGTCTTGGGAATACTGTGCAATTGTGCTACTTCCCTCACATAGATATCCACAACAACAGATACCTTGTGAGTGGTCTTCAATGGAATATAATGGGTATCTTTCGTAAGATTATCCACCACTAGCATGATGGAATCATGTTGCTTATTTGTTCTTTGTAATCCAGTGATGAAATCCATTGTCACCACTTCCCACTTCCACTAAGGAATGGGTAATGGTTGTACCAACCCAAATGGGTGCTTATGCTCAACCTTGACCTTTTGACACTCCATACATATGGCAATGTGTTCTGCAATTTCCTTCTTCATACCTGACCAAAAGTAATGGCTCTTGACTGTTGCCACTGTTTTATGATATCCAGGGTGCCTAGCATAAGCCACATTATGCATTTCCTTCAAAATCACAATTCTCAATTCCTGGGAATTAGGTACATAAATTCTATTTTTGTATAGGAGTGTCCCATAAGCTTCCAATTTATAATCTTCCATTTTTTGTAGCATCTTACCTTGTTGTAGCTTTGCTACCAATTCCATGTACTACAAATTTGCATTTGCAGCTTCCAAAATTCTTCACTTAGTATCAGTTTGATACATGCTAATGGTCGTAGCATGTAACTCATGCACTCTCCTACTGAGTGCATCAACCACTTTATTCTTATTAACTTTGATATGCTTGATATCAAATTCATACTCACAAAGGAATTCCAACCATCTACACTGCCTAGAATTCAAGGTTAGTTGATCAAACAAATACTTCAGACCGTTATGGTTTGTCCTCAGTTCAAACCTCTTTCCCATGAGGTAATGTCTCCATTTCTTCAGGGCGTGTATAATGGCTGCCAACTCCAAATAATGAGTTGCATAGTTCTTTTCATGCTCCTTCAATTTTCTGGACTCGTAACATATTAAAAACCCATTATGGTTGAGGAATCCTCCCAGTCCTTCTTTTCATGCATCTATACACACTACAAAATCTTCCTTTGGATCTGCAATCCTCAAGATTGGAGCATTGGTTAACAACTTCTTCAATTTCTAGAAGCTTCCCTCACATTCTTTTGTCCATTGAAATTTCTCCTCCTTCCTTTGCAAGGAAGTGATGGGATGAGATATACTTGAGAAACCTGCAATGAACCTTCTATAATAGCCATCTAGACCCATAAAGGATCTGAATTTTGTCACATTCTCTGATGGCTTCTATCTTCTCAGGATCCATGACTATCCCATCATTTGAAATGATATGTCACAAATAATGGATCTGCTTTCGATAGAATAAGCACTTGATCAATTTGGCATATAGTTGATGCTCTTTTAGCACTTTCAACACCATTCACAGATGATATTCATGCTCTTCCTCCGACTTGGAATACACTAAGATGTTATCTAAAAAGACTATGACAAACTTGTTTAGATATTCTCTGAATACACCATTCATTAGGCACATGAAACAACGGGTGCATTTGATAACCCAAATGTCACCACTGTGAATTCATAATGACCATACCTTGTTCTGAAGGCGATCTTGTTGATGTCTTCATCCTTTATTTTTACCTAGTGGTACCCTGACCTGAGATCTATTTTTGAAAATATATTGGCATCCTTCAACTGATCGAAGAGATCATTGATCCTTGGAAAATGATACTTTTTCTTAATGGTTACTTTTTTCAACTGTCTTAAATCAATGCACAATATCAACGTCCCATCTTTGTTCTTCACGAATAGAACTGGGGCACCCAAAGGTGACACACTTGGGCATATATACCCCTTTTTCATAAGTTCTTCAATATGCAGTTGCAGTTCTTTCAGCTTTGGTGTACTCATTCTGTAAGGAGTTTTCGACATTCAATCTTCTCCAGGATTTAGGTTTATAGAGAAATCAATAGATCTCTCTTCGGGGGTAGTCTGGGTACCTCCTTGAATACTTCTTCAAATTATTTTAATACTACATGGTCTTCAATATTTGACACCTTATCCTTAGGTCCTTCCTCCATATGAGCTGCAAATATTTGGCATCCCTTTCTGTAACACTTCTTAAGTTTCATTTATTTGATTTCTCTGACAACAACTTCCCTTAGGATTCCCTGCACTTTCCTTGGGTTTCCTTTCTCTTCTAGGAAATTGAATGCCTTGTTACGACAGTCTAAGATGGAATGGTTCTATTCCAACCAATCCATCCCAATTAGATAGTCATAGGAACCTAAAGGTAAGATGTTCAATTCATCCCTTGTGCTCAGTCCATTCATTTCCACTGGATAGGACTTAACCAACTCAAAAACCTTTCTCTTGGCTCTTGTATCCAACTACACTAACAAATATTTCCCATGCTTTCTTCTTGGAAATTGTAAACTTTCCACCACTCTAGGATCTATATAACTATGACTAGCTCATGAATCAATTAAAATAGTAACGGTTTGGTTGTTGATCATACCTTCCACTTCAATCATATGTGAATGATATTCTTCTTTCTTATTGTCGAGGGCTACGTAGATCCTTGGTATTATACTACCCATGTCTTCCACTATTTCTTCCTGTTGAACATTGTGGACAACTATCACTTTGTCATTTCTGTGGGGGCAATCTATGTACCTATGATTCCCTTTACAACCCCAACATTCCATAGGTGGTTGTCTTGGCATTTTCCCACCTACTTCCGCCTTCTTGGACTCTCTAAAAGATGGTTGTCCTTGAGGAATTTTTATGAAAAATGATGTCTTAGTTCCCTTCTTCCTCTAATCCATCTTGAATTTCTTCTTGTCTTCCCAAGCCTTCCAGAAAGTGGGCATTTCTCCTTGCTACTCATATAAGCATTTTTCTCTCCTTATAGTTTCTTCCATAGTTTTAGGATCATCATACTGGACCTTGTCACTGCTGGGAGATGGTAGTCCACTCAGATACCTATGGATTTTGACAGTCTCATCTTTGATGAAAGGGACATACTTCAGCAATTCCAAAAACCTTCGTTCATATTCATCAATGGTCATGCTACCCATCTTGAGTTCAAAGAACTCTTTCATCTTTTTGTCATAGTATATCTTAGTCAATTATTTATTTTCGAAATACATTTTGAATTCCTTCC
Source organism: Picea glauca (assembly GCA_000966675.3). Lineage (NCBI taxonomy): Eukaryota > Viridiplantae > Streptophyta > Pinopsida > Pinales > Pinaceae > Picea > Picea glauca. The sequence continues at coordinate 644,558 of JZKD02S1675850.1, forward strand.
AAGTAACATTTTTCTCTTTAACTTGATTCACTTGCACAAGTTGATCCCACCACATGGATTCCTTTCCTTTCAGTTGATACATTGCAATTCTTCCTTCTGCATGAGAGGAGTAATTATGAAGTTGGGAATATTTCCTCATGCCAAGCAGCCATGTATCGACATCTTCCTCCTTGTTGTTCTATCCACAAAACATAGGAGGCTTAATCTTCTTCATTTCACCCTTCAGTTCATCCACTCCAAATATCTTGTGCTTTCTGGTAGGAGATGGGCTTGAACTACTATGTGCCTTCCTCTTGCACTTCTCTTGGGAGTGATGATGGTGTCTACCCACACTCTTGGATTTTCTCTTCTCATCAGGGAACCTGTGACTTCCTAATTTACTGGAGTCACTCTCCTTATCCAATTTCCTTTCTATCCTTTCCAGGATCCACATCAACTTTATGTTGAATTCTCCCTATTGATCCTTGGCTTTCATGAGCTTTCTATTATCTTCTCGGTGAGTTTGGACATCTTTCTACAATATTTCAATGACTTTCATCATGTTTCCCTCCTTATCTATCTCTTCTCCATTCCCATTGGAGTTTGATCCTTCAGCTCCCAAATGGACATCCATTCCTCTAGCTTCATTCTTTGAACTGGAAGCATTTTGTGCCTCTTCCATTTCTCTATACTCTGTGGAAATTATGTTCGATTCTGACAATCGTTGACTCTGCAAACACAATGTATAGTCAACCGAAATTTTTCAGGCCATCAATCCTTAACAAATTTCACAGTATTCATAAATCAATCTGATTCAATAAAACGTTTATATTTCATTCTCTCTGATTCTAGTTCAATCAGAAATCCTCGCATATATTTTCTTTCTATGTTGTGCTTTGTTCTGCAACATTTTATTTTTTATTTTTTTCGGGCACTAACCCCTTTCTCTTAGCCCCCAACCCACGCAACCATGGGTTGTGGCCAAGCGATAGATCGATAGGTTCTTACTTGGGACTTCGGGACTATGGATTTGGAGGTTTTCAAAGCATATATCAACAGTCTCTCAGAGTTTTGGATTGACGAACTCGCGGAGTAGGAAGGATCGACCATCCACAAATATCCAACATCTAACAAATGACACCCACTGTGGGACTTCACGCATTTGAGCTCTGAGACTTTGGATCTCCGGAGCTTACAAACTTTGGGCTTCATAATTTTGTGCATCAGCACACCCCACTTCTCCCAAAACTTTACTCTTTGAACACTTCTATGTCACCTTTGGTGACGTTATTATGTCTCATCACCTTGGAGTTATGAAACTTTTGAAAGTTCATCCTTTAATTTCCTTATGTAACATTATTCCAGAGTGTCAAGTCTCTGGATTCCACAAATGTTGCCACACGTTAACTGGGACCATCACAGCCCCACCACCCATACTCGAGAGGAGGTCCACGTGGAAAAACATCAGAAATGAACACATGGCCTACTGAGACAGGTGACACATGTCACCTTCTTAGTGACAATTAAATATTTGGTGCGTCTAAAGCCCACTGACATGTGGCACACATACCACGTGTCCATGTCATTTATGATGACATCATAATTCCTCATTACTTTGGAATTTCATACTCTAGAAGTTTCTACACTTGCTTCCTTCCAATCTCCTGAATTCTGAATTTATGGACTTCTTTACCCTCTGGGTCCACAGAGTACAATTGTCACCCACTAAGGTGGTGGCACATGGAATGACTAGGAAGGTCCATGTCACCCTTGGCAATGTCATCCTACCCTTCTACGTCTGCTCTTTTGGTTCAGAACTTCACGCTTCAAAAGTTGGTGCACCAGCACACCCCACTTCTCTCGAATTCTGAAGTTACGATTTGTTCAGAGCATGTCGGAAGAACCATAGTGATGATGATTTTGAGAGCTTTTTGACGTTTTAGATCCACAACAGGATCCATCTTCAGGACAAAAAAGCCTGAGGAAAAATAAGAGAGGATCGTTTAATAAATAGTGAAAAATGAACCCTAGGTTTGGGGAGGTTTTTCAAAATAGGTATTTAATTAATGAGTTAAGATGATAACCCGACGGTGTTAATTAAATTTTAGGCTAAGAATAGGCTAAATTTTAGGGTTGACCCTATTATTAAAAGTAATTTTAATATTAATTTTGTGTTAATAAAGGTTAAATTAAGGTTAATATTCCTAGGTTTGAGGATGTTAATATGGTTTAATATTAAATTAACTAAGCGTTACTAGCAATCTAGGGTTAAAAAATAGGTTAATATAATTAATATTGAATTTTATGATAAATATAGGCTAAATTTAGGGTTAGTCACATGGTGTTAATGTTAATATTAAATTTAAATATAGGTTAAAATAAGGTTGATTTAATGAGGTGGCACATTAGCAAACTAGGGTTAATGTTATTAATATTAAATATCTATGTTAAAAATAGGTTAGAAAAATTGATTTTATGTTACTTATAGGTTAGATTAAGGTTGATGAGGTAGCAATAATATTATTACTATTTTATTAGTAGTCGGCTAAGTGGAACCTTAGGTTAGAGGAAGTTCAATTTTAGGTTAATTTGAGTTGGAAACAAGAGGTTTAACTTTTAATTAGTATTAGGTTGGTTGGTTTAAATTGTAATTAGTGTATGTCAAGGGGGAAAGGGTATTAGGTTAAGTTAAGGTTTAAAAGTGATATAGTCAATTTAAATTTAAGATATTTAGTAATGGTATAGTTGAGTAATGGGTCAAGTGATTTAATATAGGTTAAACCTAGAACCATAAGGTGTTATTGTTATTAACATTAGTTTTTTGTTAATTATAGGTTAAAATTAGGGTTTTTTATAATGTGGCAAAAGTATTATTAAATAAGTGTTCGACTAAGTGAAACCCTAAGCTTGAGGGGTTTTTTTTTAAATATTTAAAAAGAATTAGTCAATTAATGAGTTAAGTGGTTTTAAATTAGGGGTTAATTGATAAATTAGGGGTCAACAAGCTCTCAAAAGCATCGTCATTGTGGTTCTTCCGACATGCTCTGAACAAATCTCTCACCACAGAAACCTAATTGATCAAGTTACAATTTGTCGTGAGATGTATGGCTCACAACCACTTGCACGTAGATGTGGCAGCTCCGATCCACTTTTCACCATGCATCTTAATTTTTTTTCTTGGATTGATCTAACGATCGAACTCTTCTCCTCATATCCATGGTGTATATCTCCTCTGGAACTTCGAATCTTCAGGCTTCGAACCTTCTCTTATTTTTGCACCTAACTTCACCGAAGTCGCAGAGTCCAAATGGCCTCAGGGTTAACCCTCCTGCACTCTCTCCAGATCTTACAGTCATAAAATTTTCCCCTTTTTCTGAACAGATCCTACTACCAACATTACTTTGTGGCCCAATACCACGTATATTATGGTTTGATAATACCTCTAAACCTCCTGAGCTTCGTAACATGGCCAAGGTAACCTATTGGCACTCAGGAATGTTCTGAGGTTCAAAATTGGTTCCTCTTGACACAATTTCCACCTGAAACTTTGGTTTTAATGACTACTTGTTCGGCCCATCTAGGCTCAGTGCTTGAACCTTGGCTCGAAGATTGAATATTTTCCATTTAGACAACAATTATTTTCCTAAAATTTTTCTTCAACTTCCAATAACATGGCCCATCCAGGTTCAGTGTTGAAACCATGTCTCGAAGCTTGAATTTTGTCCATTTTGACGACAATTATTTTCCGAAACTTTTGCGTCAAATTCCAATAACATGGCCCATCCAAGATCAGTGTTGAAACTACAACTCTAATACCAATTTGTAATGTCCTTGGCCATCAAGAACACTCTCGGGCAAGGCTACCCAAATACCGTGTTTTCTACAAACTAGCTCTGATACCAACTTGTAACGTCGTCGACCATCAAGACCACTGTCGGGCAACACTACCCAAATACCTTGTCTTCTAAAAACTAGCTCTGATACCAATTTGTAGCATCCTCGACCACCAACAGGCCAGGCAATGCCACTATGAAACACACACACACACACACACACACACACACACATATAACATGCATTTCTAATGAATTTTTAAAAATTAACACAAAGTTATTGTTACCCTATATAATCAAATGGAATTGACAGTAATTCCTACATGCAACGGAACAGATGATAACATTTCAATTTTCAATTAATAACAGTAAGTTTATTACTTCAATTTTTTGGACATAAAATTTTCTGTAGTCTCTATTCCTGTGACTACCTGGCTTGCAACTTTCTTGTTGCAATGTTTATCAGTTCCTGAAATATTCTCAACTTCATAAGTTAGCAGCATTTCAGCCATTAGTATAATTATTTCCTTTCCCAAAACATATATACATGCACTCACAAAATGCATTCAGCAAAGTGCATTTAAGTATAGAATTATGTCACTTAGTATGCATGAGTGCAATTCTCAATGCATACTTATTTAGCACACCTTGCATTGAATTACATAATGCTCTTTATCTCAGTCATGTATCTCACCATACATAGGTTGGAATTATGGCCAATGTGTTGACACATTCTGTTAAGCCCTAATATTGGCTCATTACCCCTTAATTGGTGCATATTAGATTAGTAATGTTATGTCGGCTTTAGGCCATTAGTTGTAATTATACCTCCTAGTCTCCTATATATACCAAGGAGACATTTTCATTTTGAATCATCTTGTACTTGAACATTTAAGTGGGGTAAAA
>JZKD02S1675850.1:652689-668432 GCA_000966675.3 Picea glauca
GTAAAAGGAGGTTGCCCCCTCGAAGAGGCTTATTATCTGAAATTATCTTTGTTTCAAGGCATTGAGTACTTTTCCTGAGGTTTTTCCATGCTATATTGATGTTTGGTTCTTAACACATTCTCCACACACTTCCTATTGTCTCCCCAATTAATTAGATGCCTTCCTTTTCGACCCGAACACTACACCAAGAATACAATTTTGTGGTGTTCATTAGTGTTAGCAAAAAGGTTGCAGCCCAAGTTTTATTTAAAAGTAGGAAGCTTTTATTACTTGTGTGGCTCATAACCTTTCCATATCCATACCTTTCCATATCCAACCAGATCCTGGTCTCATACATGACTAGCTTACATGCATTCATTCCTATGACAAGTTCTTATCTTTTAATTCTTTGGTTACTACCCCATAACCAAATTAACATGACATTCTACTGTGTTAGTGTGTGCATTCATAAGCTTAAAAAATTTGAATTAATATAGGCCTCTAGCCTTTACCACATCCAGTGGTATGCATTCAATAATATAACCATGCGATTTTATAAAATAACTCTAGCTCGGGAAATTCTTACCAAAATTTCTTTTCAGCAATTATGGAAAAAGAGTAATAAAAACTCATACATGCATGACTGCCATTAACAAATTTTATGCTACCTAAAAGTCTAATAGCAATAGAAGTTTTCATGCTTCTTTATCGAACTTATAACCAACACTTCATCTCTCTGTTTCTTCCCTCCTTATGCAACAACATCACCAACAACACTCTGTAAACACATAAGCATTCTTTCCTCTAGCTGAACCAAACATCCCTAATCATACTAGCTACCACATAAATTGCAACAACTTCTTTCTCATGTGCAACTTTTCCTTGATGAAACCCATAAGTCTTCAATTCTTCTCGGGTTCCTTAATCTTCTTGTGCTCTCATTGTAGTCATTGTACATGACTATTTCTACCCTGAGCACTTTCGATGTACTTCCCTACCTCAGCAGGGTCTGCTGACCTCGTGGTCAAAGGATATTTCTAAATGCTGAGTCAGAGTAACTCTTCAGGCCTTTTCCAGATCCCTATTAATCTTACCCATGTCCCCCTTCCTTCTGTGTGCAGGTCCTGACAGACCCGCGAGCTATTCCTGCATGCTTCCAAAACTCCAAGTTCTAAGTGCTAGCACCTTTTTCATTAGCCCTTTCCTTCTTAAGACCATGTTCTATGAACTCACAGAAATATGCGATTGTAGGTGCATCCAAGGGTGGTTTTAGGCCAGCCCACTTTTTACCCCACAATTCACCTCTAGCTGCCATGTATCACTTTGTTAAAATCGTGCTATAAATCACGGCCCGCTCTCATATTTTTAACATCCGAGCAAATTCTGGCCACGCAATCCAGCTCATGTGTCGATCTCCAATCCCAAGGTGATGATCCGCCATCAATTTTTTCTCTCTATCCTCCTTCCACACACAATCCCAAATCTACACGATCTGTCGACACGTAGCTCCCTTCCAAATCAATGACTACTATTGATTCTATCTATCCCGCCCTCAGGAGTTTCGATTCTCAACTATATTCTTTTTCCCATATGACAATATTCCGGATTGGAATATCTATTGATACCTATCCTCAACAATCAAATGGTTCTGATAAACTCTGGCTCTCTGGCCTTCGGGAGTTCTCACGTCTCTACACACACAAATCTTCGGAGTGAATTTTATCATAGTGACAGATCTTTTGCGACGCGTCCTCTCCAAATCAATGACCCTGGTTCTCTTTGGGACTTCGGCTCTTTTCGAACAAGACCAGATCAACAATCCTTCTACCTCCTCGATTAATGATTCAGATCTCCTTCAGGACTTTGACACTTTCACCCTCTACTTTCCTTTGGATTGCTTCGTTCTCGGAGTTCTAGATATGGCATCGCGTGTCCTCCTTCACATAGACGACTCTCATCATTTCGATACTTTGGTACTTCTAGATATTCCAAAACACAACTTCTCAAAAACCTTGGAGTACGATCGTTCAAATTTCACGATCTGGTCACACATGTCCAACCCAGATCAACGACTCCCAGCTACTTCGACTGTTCAAACTTCGGCGATATCAAACTTTTTCCCTTTGTGTTCTCTGGGAGTGTTTTCAACTGGAGTTCAAAATCTATCACCACATAACCTTCAAGATCTGATGGTCTATAATTCTTTTCACAATCGATCTAACGACTATTGTCACTCCTCCTCTTGAGATTTTGACTTCTTCCACCTTGGAAGATTTGTCAGTGTTCAAAGGCTTCGGCCTTTGACCTTTCTCCTGCGATTCCACCTCTTGGATCTCGTCTTCACTCTCATAAGTGTTATCTCTTCTAAGCTTTAGGATTTATAATGACTCTATCTCCCATTCACTCCTTATGTTATCTCCTCTGAGGTTTTCGATTTACTCAGTCTCCTAAGGGTCTCGGCCCTTCTATTTCCTTTCAAAGGAAAACTTTGTGCCCTCCTTGAAACCTTATGCTCAAAGAACACCTTATTGAGCATTTTCTACAGAGTGTTCAACAACTCTGTGAGTATCTTCCTCTCATACTCTTCTCCCTAAACTCAACAAAGAGTTCTCTCTATGCACACTTCCACTCACTCAATGCCCACCTGGCAGAGCCCTACAGAGTTCTCAGTGACTCTATCTCTCTCTGAACTCAACACAAAGTTCTTCCTCTGCACTCCTTGCACTTCTGCTAATAAAGGTTCAATGATATCTCTGCTGAGCTTCTTTGAGCTTAAATTACCTTTGTCAATGCACTCCTTGCAAACAATGTGCACTACTTGCACTCGAAATTCAAAGAAGAGAAACAATTGAAACTTATTCAATACTTCACTAGTTTACGCATTCAAACCAATATGATTTCATTTTCTTTCCGAGATCTTCTTTTCTCTGTAATCATTTTTGGTCACTATCCCCTTTCTCTCAGTCCCCAACCCATGTGACAATGGGTCGTGACCAAGTGCTAGATCAATAAGTGCTTACTCTAGCATTTGGCCTTCAGCTTCGGAAGATTTCCAAGCACCACACAACAATCTCTCGGAGTTCTGGATTACCAAACTCGTGAAGTAGAGTGAATCAACAATCCACATCTCCCAAACATTCAATGAATGACACTTACTATGGAACCTCAGGTGTCTGAGTTTTGGGTCTTCGGGTCCTCAGAGCTTCGGAGGATCTCACATCCGCACATCCGAACTGTTAATCTTCAAACATTCCCAATCACCTTTGGTGACATCATTACATCACATCACTTAACATTTTCCAATTGTGGGGGCATACAATGGTGGTTTTTGAGTAACCCACCTTCCATCACACAATTCTTCTGATGCTGACACATAACCACTTGGTGAAAACACAGTTTGGATTGCGAGACCACCTTGGAGAATTAACTCCCATCTAACTTGGGTCCCCGTAATGCCTCCTGGTCGTTGATCTTGATGTATCATGATTAAAGCCAGTGTGGGTCCTCCAACCCTTAACTTTGTTACGTAAACTCGTCCCCACTAACCATGCTCATACGGAGTGCCACGTGGCAAAATTCTAGTGGCTGACTCATGGCCCAATCAGATGGGTGTCACACGTCATGTTACATATGGCATTTCAAACATCTACGGGTTCAAAACCCACTAGCACATGGCACACATCCCATGTGTCCACGTCCATCCAAGTGACGTCATCATGACTCGCTACTTCGACTCTGCAGGAGCTTTATCCCTTCACTACTTCATTTGACCTTTTAACATTGGATTGATCCAATGGTCGAGCTATCCTCTCCAGATTTACGGCGTAGATCCACTTCGGAGCTTCGGGCTTCAGCCCTTCTCTTGTTTCTGGTATCAGACTTCAATGAAGTCACGAAGTACGAAGGGATTCCAGGTTAACCCTTCTGCACCTTCCTCGGATCTGATGGTCGTAAGGGATTTCCCTTCCTTCCGAACAGATCCTACGATGGAGAACAGACTCTGTTACTCTATGGATTTCCAAAGGAATTCACGGCTAACTCCCTCGCAACATTACCAGATCTGATGGTCGTGAAGGATTTTCCTTCTCCCGAATAGATCCTAAGGCCCACATTACTCTGTGGCCCAACACCACTTCTATCATGGTTTTATGACATCGCTACTCCTCCTGAGATTCATAACATGACCAAGGTAACTTCTTGGCACTCAGGAAGGTTCCTAGGTTCGAAATTTGTCCTCCAGACACAATTTCCTCTTGAAACCTTGGGTCCAATGACCAGTTATTCAGTCCATCTAGGATCAGTGTTGTAACCATGCTCTGATACCATTTTGTAACATTATGAGCCTTCCAAAGACTGGGTAATTCTACCGACACAAACTTAACTTAGCCTTTAACTACTGGGCTATGCCACACTGAGATACTTCCGGAAAAAAATACACATCCATATAAACATAGAATGACTATTCTACATATATATAACATAATAATGTAGAAATAACAATAATCCTAGACATGCAACATATACAACATAAACATGCAATACTCATCAATTACAACATATGTACCATTAAACCACATGTAAATGAACATAAGAGTGGTACTTATATTTTATTAGAATACCACCAACTGCGTGCAAACCTTCCATGAACCTCCCAGCCTTAGACATCGTTGCTTATCACTCTCAGCATTAGTTCACCCCTGAGCTGGGAAAAAACTCCACCGGGCAAGGGAATTCTAGGCTTGGCAAGGAAAACAAGGAAGTTTCACAAATCAATAGGAATTATCTTTTATCCCAGGAGCCACTTACACCCACAACACACAGACCCTCATTCCCCACACACCTGCTCCACCCCAGGAGGATACACCTTCACTAATACAAGTCCATCAGCTAGTATACCTCCCTTACCTTGGGCTTCAACAACAGGATGGACCAAAAGTCTCAAAGTACTATGGCTACTATGGAAATCCCTTCCAGGAGAACTCACTTCGTAGCAGACTCTCTCACCTAGGAGAGTTTCTCATAGGTCTGATAACCAGTCTTCAACTCAGCTATAATCGGGTACGGTTGACAAAAAAAACAACAGCAATGACAACAGGGAAAAATGGGTATGGACACCCAAAAAGACAAAAGTTGAGAACTAGGACATATCAATGCTCAATAGGAAATAGTCCACGACAACAAGACACACTTAGTCTAGGAATTGCTTGGCCACAACAACCAACAATTATGACACAACCCAAATCTCCACAGAAGGCAAAAACTCAAAACGGTTTAGGTACGAACTCGGCTCTGCGGGTGCAGATAGTGTGGGTTCACAAAATCATAGAGATCAGCTTTTTGTTCTCCTTTTCAGAGATGCATGGTTATTCGAGATTGACCACCGAGGTCCTGGGTTCAAACGGAGGATAGGAGAATGGCCTCACGAAATGACGCAGAGGATGGTCGAATGAACAACGAACTACCAACACGATTTGACTCACAGGATTATTGGTTCCCTCAATCCGTTATGGATACCCCGGTTCACAGTTAGACAGTGGGTCAAGAATGGCAAGCCCCCCCCACAACATAGATGACGCTTCAAATTTTAACTACATGATCCCAGGTCGACACTAGAGTTCCTAGAGATGCCTGCGCTCCATTTATCCTACGTCCCTAGTCATCGGGAACTTAGGATAACAAAATATAATATGTACACCTTAGTTTTCAGGAAATAATATTAAAATATTATTCCTCTAGAGGTAATCCCCCTAGCATATCCCCTAGGACCAAATACTTAGCACCCCTTCCTTACCCTACCTAGTGGAGCTTAGTCCCCAATAAAGCTTCTTCATGGTCAATCTACATGGAACAGTGTTTATATTTTTATTAATGATCTTCATAATTACATATACAAACAAAATATCAAGCTCCTGGCCTAATCAACACATAAGCCTCCTATCTTATTATAACTCAGCTCACCAACCTAACAAACATGTTTACAATTCATATTTACAACTGGGTTTCTACCGGGGGATATTACAACTTGGATATGACAAGGAAGTTACCTTTCATATTCTCGATTATTCCAGACCAATAAAGTTCCAAAGTGTTGGATTCCTTCAAGAAAATTCATTTTCACCTATTCAAGTTCATCATCATAATGTGATATGACAACATTGTAGTCAATTTGGTCACATGGAGAATTAGTGTTTTTATCTCCATTTTTTGTAGCATTTTGGAATGCATAACCATTCTTTAGACAGATGTTCAACACTAAATAAACCTGGAATATTGAATATTCACTATGAGTGGATTTATCCTTGGAAATGGTAATCAATAACCAAGAGATTATATAAGTCTTACTGAAAAATTCAATCTCAAGTAAAGACCAATCCTGTAGCACATAACATTTTTTTACCTCACATAAGTGGTCCCCTTATGGTGTATCTTTCGAGCATGGCCCGCACGGGATGAGATAACATGTGGTATTTTACGCATGCCCACTTTGTGTTGTACTCAAATGGAACAAGTATGGTACTCTCTTGAGCATAGAAGGAGGGAGTTCAATGATGAAACACTCCTGCACCTTAAAGGGGGAGTTCAAAATTCCAGTAACAATGGTTCATGAAACCACTTGTGGTCTCTCCTTTCAGTTGACAAATGGGGGAATTAATGAGGGAATTGAAGATGGTTGTCAAAAAAAAATTTTCGACAACAAAAAACATCAAGTATGCCAGATGGGCATGAAATTTTCCAAATGGTCAACTGTGGTCTGTAGATGACAGAATTTAGCACAATTATGGTTCAATAAGTTTAAGTTGAATCATACATAATTGGGATGTTGATTTTGATTTTGAGAGCAATGATGTGGAAGTTTGGTTCACATAGATGGTCATTCGACCTAACAGAGGACAAGAGGATCCTTCTGCATTGTAGCTTGGCATTTGATTGAATTGCTAGGCATTTTCAGGGATGTGTCAGAATAGAAGCTTACTTACTTCTCTTGGTTCACTCTCATCAGATTGGAGTTTACAATAAGTGACCAAATTGCATGCATCCTAGCTCACATGATTACATAATGAGATTTTCCAGAGATGGAAGACTTTGACAGGATTATGGTTCAATGACTTGAAATTGAATCCTACACATTATACATTGGGATGCTATTGGACACCTAAAAGTGTCAAGATTGGTTAGTGGTTATCCAAAAACCTTCATATACATGGTATCAATCGATCAATGGTTATTCCCAAACCATAGATTCAAAGAGCACTTCAGTGATACATTGATAGTAGAGTGGTGATACTACATGTTCACCAATTAGAAAAAGACATCATATTATTCTAGCTCAAATACTTGGAAAAATAATTGAATTGTCAAGAAATTAGGGAATGTTCAGATATTGCATTTGTTCACTTCCATATCTTAGCTCTCTTCCAGTTCATTTAAGATGCACCATTCAACATCCAGATTGACAGTTTTCAGGAATTCTTAATTGAGGCTTAGATCAAGAGTTTCATTATGAAGACTTGGAAATGATACCAGTTTATTCTTTATTCTTGGTATTATTGATTGGACTTGTGATTGAGGGGGGGATTGTTAGCCTATGGCTTACCTTAACCAATCACTAAGTCTAAATTGTCACCTATATTTTTATTATTCATTTAGGTGATAGTAATATATCCTCACGTTATGACTAATGATTTAGTTAAGATTCCCTAGCCTAGTCATCATGCATGATTTTAGGATCTAGAGAAAATCTCTCTATGAGGTGGAATCACCCATTGTACTATAAATATGTAACATTGGTGTGAATAAAAAAGTGTTGGATAGTGATCCTTTTCTGCCATGTTGTTTTTCTTCTTTGTTTTATCAAATGGTATTATAGCTTCTATGTTTTATCAACTTTGACTCTACCTACAATTCTATTATGGAAAGACAAAAAAACATTATTTAGGGCCCCTAAACGGCCCTAGAAGTACATAAAGATTTACTGACATAAAAACTTGCAAAATAATCTAGTTGGAATAGGTGGGAAGCCACAAATACCCTCCTAGATTTTGTATAGGGCTTCAAGATTTACTTGAAAGTGCAGAACCCACAATTAAAAAGAAATGTCATCATTATAGAAAAATGTGTTGAACTAAAAACTATCAAGAGGAGCTAGTTGGAATAGGTGGGTTTCCACCAATATTAACCTAGATCAGTCCTCCCCCCTTACAAAGAAACAATCTCCATTGCGTTAAGTTCCCCCATCAGGTGAGGAAATTTTCTGTTGAATTTGGCCCCAGGTGAGCCACTTGCCTTGGTGGAGGAGATTCCTTGCATTGACAACCCGATAAAGTTGGATCCTTTGTTGGTGAGTTCTCTTGAATTGTATTTCCACTATCTTATCAATGGATCTATGTTCCATGCAATCAAGGTTGAGCTCTGCTGGTTTCAACTATTCTACGATCTCTGAGGTGTCCAATAATGGTGGAAAATATGGTCGAACAAGGTCCACATTGAACACGTCATGCAATCCAAAGAAGGGGGGAGTCTTGAGGTCAAAATCATTGTCATCCACATCCTTGGTGATAGTTAAAGGCCCGTAGAGAAGTGGATGGAGCTTCAAGTGGGGCACTATAAGGTGTTATTTCTGCAAATGTAACCATACCTTGTCTTCCATATGAACTATGTGCAATACCGAGTGTTGATCATGGCATTTCTTGTACTTAGCATTGGATTTTGGAAAAATATCATGGACCTATTAACAGATGTGTTGAATCCGCTCAATAAATTTGGTGGCTTTTTCGGCCTCATACTGAACATGGGAAGATTTTGTCTATGTGGTTGTAAGAGGTAATGCAATATCAATGGGACCCAAGGGTTGGAATCCTAGCCCCACCTGAAATGGGATATGGTCATTGGAGCTATGGAGAGCCCTGTTGTAGCTATACTGAACACATGGAAGACTATCATACCATGTACATGGATTCTTAGAGTTATACATGTGCATGATTTGCAAAATCATCTGATTCACGACCTCTGTTTGGCCATCGGTTTGAGGGTGGAAGGAAATGGATTTAGTGATCTTGTTGTCCAACAATGAATAGAGACTCAACCAAAATGTGTTGAGGATCTCGATGTCTCGATTGGATATGATAGTATGTGGTATCCCAAAATGGAGCCACACTTTTTCGAAGAAGAGCTTGGAAGTATTTTCCATTGTGATGCTTTTCTTGCAGGATGTGAGAATGGCCATCTTCGAAAACCGATCAACCACCACATATACACAATCATTTCCTTTCTTGGTGGATATAAGGACAGACATGTAATCCATCGATATCGATTCCCAAGGCCTCTCAAGAGTAGGAATAAGTGTTTATAATCCTTTCATATTGATGGCTAGCTTGGCAATGGAACAGGTAGTGCAAGATATGATATACGTGTTGACATCCTATCGAAGTTTTGGCCAATAAAAAAATTTCTATAGAAATACCATAGTTTTCTCCATGCAAAAATGTAATTCTATCCAACTGTAGTGAGCCTCCCAAATCAGATTTGCATGCTCTCTTTGTGGAACATAGAGGTGGCCTAGATGGAATAACAATCCATACTGATTGTGGAAATCATTGACATTCACACTTGTATCGAAGAGATGATAGGTGGTGGAGAAGTTAGGATCTTGCTAATAAATTCCAGGTCACTCAGATGCCTCATGCCCATAGGAATGGAGCAGGATGGTGAGTGAATCCACGGGAGGTTGATTGAGGCAGTCAATGACATCACTTGTGCTCCCTGTCTTATACTTGATGTTGAGATGGAACTGTTGGAGGTATGTGGACCAATTTTGATGGTGTTCGTTCTACAACCTCCCTTGGGTTTGTATGAACTGCAAAGGCTTTTGATCAATGTGGATGATTGTATCCTTTCCCAGAATGTAATTTTTCCATTAACGACATGCTTTCACAATGGAATACATTTCCTTGTCATAGGTGGGGTATTTTCAGAAAATATATGAGAGTTTCTTATTATGGTATGATACTAGATGAACATGTTGCATGAAAAATGCACCTACACCATAGTCGAATACATCAGTCTCAATATCGAATGGTTGTTGTAGATCAGGTAAGGAGAGTACTGGAGCTAAGCACAAGTGATGCTTCACATCATCAAATGCTCATTTTTGTGCCTTCCCCCATGTGAAATTTTCCCTACCACCACCCTTGGTCACTTGGCTGAGGGCCCATGCAATATGGGAGAATCCCAACATGAACCATCGATAGAAGTTGGAGAGTGCCAAGAAGATCCAAAGCTCAGTTAGTGTGGTCGGGATTGGATAGTCATGAATGCCTTAGATCTTAGCTAGATCCACATGTACCCCATGATCATAAATAATGTATCCGAAGTATTGGAGACTATTCATGCCAAAGGTAAATTTTTCCATCTTGACATATATCTTGTGTTGTAGTAGAGTGCTCAAAACCTATTGAATATGATGCATGTGCTCCTCTCAAGTTCTGTTGAAGATGAGGATGTCATCCATATATACCACCACAATATAGTTGGTGAAGGATATCAATACATCATCCATCAACCTTATGAAAGTTGTTGGTTCATTTTTTAATCCAAAGGGTATGACCATCCTTTCGAAGAGACCTTATTTAGATTTCAAAGTTGTCTTCCATACATCAGTCGGTTCGATGGGAAACTAGTGGTAGCTAGAATTTATATCAATCTTGTTGAATAAATTTTATCCCTTGAGTTGGTCAAGAAGGTCATCAATTCGAGGAATTGGGTATTAGTTCTTGACTGTGATTTTGTTTAATTCTATGTAATCAATGTAGATCCACTAGGTCCCATATTTCTTTTTCACCAGTACAATTGGGATTTCGCATGGGGAGGATCTGGGTATGAGGTGTCCCTTTTGAATAAGAACTTGGATTTGATTCTTGATTTCTTCATTTTCCATCAGTGAGCGATGGTATACTGGTCCATTAGGAAGAGGTGCATTGGGGGTTATATCAATTGGATTCTTGACTTGACAGTGCGTCGGTACCTTGGTGGGTGAGGAGAAGATGTCTCTATAATATTCCATGATCCTGTACACTTTCTTCTATTGCAAAGAGAGGCTCTGTGTAGAGGTCATGAAAGTGGAAATGACCTTCTTCTTACTGTGAGCATGGATAGAAAAGAATATGAACTTACTGATCTGTGAAATTAACTTGTGACATTATTTAGAAGAGATTAAAGAAATACCGGTAGGCGGTGCTACCTCTAGTATCATGTAGAATTGTCTACCCAAAGTAATAATAACATTGTGGGGTCTAGAATCATACACAAAATGTCGATTCCATAAATATGGTTGTCCTAAAAGAACATAACAAACATCAAGGGGAGAAATATCACACAATAGCTCATCTTTTAAGGTCTTGATGTTGTAGGGTAGACAAAACTATTGGATGACACAGATATCTCTTCCTTGTCGAAGCCATCCGATGGTGTAGGGTTGTGGGTGTGGTTTCATCAGAAGGTCCAACTTCTTGACGACCTCTGCTAAGATCAGTTTCTCTAACTACTTCTATCGACAATGAAACAAAGTGGAGCCCCCTTTACCGACATATGTGAGTGAAAGAGGCATTTCCCTTTGTTGGGTTCTTCTAGTTCTCTTGGTTGTACTTTGGTGGTAGAGATAATGGAGTTGAGTTCTACATCGATAATCAAATTCCCTCCTTATGGATTTCATTTAGATTTAGAATCTACCTCTGACTCGAAAGCTTTCATCTTGGCCACCAATGACTGATTGGAGAGACAGTCTTCGGTGTTGTTCTAAGAGATTTTATGGTATTCAAACCACTTTCACGTGTCCTTCTTTGAATTCTCATTACCCTTCTTGGGTTGTGGATTGGACTGGACATCGGCCATATTTTCTCTGTCCCTTGTTTTGTAGGTTGGGGCCACCTTTTCCCTGATTCGACTGTGAGGAGTTTGCAGATCCAAACTCTTGCCTCTTATGCTTAAATTTCTACTTGATCTTGACAACATATATATAAGTTGCACATAATAATGCGACGTTCAGAAAATCCATTTTTATTTGAATGTATATATGCATAAATTCGCGGTATTTGAGCACCATATGTCATTTAGAGTCTTTGATACCCAATTTGGTGGACAGGGTATGGAAAATATTGGTGAAATCTGGTACTTTCTGGTCCCTTTCCTGACGTACCATGGTCCATCTTGTGTATTGTTCCTCGTAGCTTCAAACATGGTAGTATTGGTATTTAATGGAATCCCTGAAGGAATCCCATGTGGGGGCAACCACAAATATTCCATATCCCTCTATGGCCCTTTGCTTATAGTAATCTTTTCCCTATTAGAAAAATTGTGGACCGAAAAATACCCTTCTCGCAGATTCAACCATTTATCTACAACATCTACATCTATCATTCCTTCAAATAATGGAATATCAAAATTTATTTGTACCTTGAAGGGCGTTGCATGGCCGCTTTATGAATATGTGTGTCTTGTGGGCATCCACCGAAGGATCTGTGCAAAGTTGTCCATCATTTCATTCCTTTGTCACACAAGGGCTTCCTAGAGAAACAAATTAAAAGGATCTCCTGCTCCATCATCTTTCTTCTTGTCCCTTATGATTTGTTGTCGGGATCAGTGCAACTGATCTTGCAAATTCTCGAATGGTTCGAGACTCGACTTGTTGTACCCAGATCTTCTCAAGAACACACACGAAGAAAAATAAATGAAGAGAAGACAACTCTGATACCACTGATCCAGATTTATGAGCGGAAGGAAATGAATAATATACTGAATACAATAACACAGAGATATGGAGAAAAAAAACATATATCTAGTGAACACTAACTTCTATTGAATAAATAAAATAGGTTTAAACTATAAAACTACATAACTGAAAACAACTTGCTTGAATGGTGGTATCTATCTATGAGAAGAGACGTGGCTTCTACACGCATTTGTCTAAGAAGAATGATTATAATGAGGCTCCATAGGCCTTTTTAATACTACTCATGAATGCCAAAACCATAGAGATCCAAAAATCTAACCGCAGGAGATGAAACACCAAACTTTACGTGGGCCTCGATGGGTAAGTTGGTACCTCAACTTCCCCGGGTCGCAACTTTTGCATATGACCTTCGTTTTAGGCGGGTTAGATCCCATTGGAAACGTTTTTTTGAGAAATACAAATTATGCTGTCAAACTCTAGATATGTCTACAATTTGACAGTGACAAGACAAAAGACCATTGTTTAGGGCCCCAAAATGGACCTGAAAGTATAGAAATATTTACTAACATGAAAACTTCCAAATTAAGTTAGTTGGAATATGCGGGCAACCACCAATATGCACCTCGATGTTGTGTAGGGATTCGGGATAGCCTCGGAAGTGCATAACCCACAATTACAAAAAAAAGGCACCATTACAGAGAAACATGTTGAACTAAAAATTATTAAGAGGACTGAATTGGAATAGGTGGGTGGCCACCAATATCCACCTGGATCAACCTTCCAATGTGATTCTTTTGGAGTTTCCATGAACCTTGAAAACAAGCTCACTCCATACATAATATCAGGCCTTGTTGCTGTCAAATACATAAGAATACCTACCATTGTTTTAAACAGTGTGAGACCCACCTTGGACCCTTTATCTTCCTTGCTTAACTTCAATCTTGTTATGATAGGTGTTGGGGATACTTTGGAATTGATAATGTTGAATCTTTTCAAAATTTGATGTGCATACTTATATTGTGAGAAAAATATACCAGATTTGTATTGGTTAACATGAATACTAAAAAAATATCCCATAAGCCCCAAATCAGTCATTTCAAATTCATCCTTCATGACTGACTTAAATTATTCTATGCCAAAGTCACCTGTAAATATCAAATATTCTACATATAAGCAAACAATTAACAAGCTACCTTTCTGATTTGCTTTGATGTACAATATTGGCTCACTTTCACTTCTCTAAAATCCATTTCGAGTGAGATAGGAGTCTATGGGACTGTACCAAGCTATGGTAGCTTGTTTTAACCGATACAATGCTTTCTTCAATATGTACACTTGGTCTTCTTGTCTCGGAACCTCATAACCTTGTGGCTCTTCCGCATACACTTCTTCTTCTAAATGCCCATTTAGAAATGATGAGTTTACATCCATTTGGTAAACTAGCCATTTGTTTTATGCGGAAATGGATAACACAATTATGATCGTGTCCATGCGCGCAACTGGTGCAAATGTTTCATTAAAATCAATTATGGGCTATTGTGTAAAACCTAGATTGCAACAAATCTTTCCTTGCAACATTTCCATCTGCATCTTTCTTGGTTTTATAAATCCACTTGACACTTATCACATCCTTGTCTTCAGGTACATCTATCAACTTACATGTATGATTGTTCTCTATGCATCTAATTTCTTCATCCATGGCTTGAACCCATACATCATCTTTGGCAGCTTCTTTAAAGGCTAATGGATCATCTATTTGTGAAAAAAGAGAAAAAACTAAAAATGAATTTGTTGGGTCCTCATTATGGATGTCACAAAAAATTCTTGTCTTTCTTGGTAACAAACTTTCTAATGTTGAATCTGGAGATGTAGAACTACTTGAACTCCTTGCTAGAGTTTTTTGTGCTCTAGGTGTAGACTGTGCATATTCTAATCTCATTGGAGTTGTTTGTGCTGGGGTTTTCATTGCATTTCCAGGTGTATAAGGGACTGTGCATTGACTTGTACATAGTATTTGAACCACCTCTTCTTATGTGTCATCATGATCCATTACATCAATAATTATAACTGTCTTTGGTATGCTTCCATCCCATGCTTCATTCTCCACGAACTCAACAATGCGACTGATTATGACGTTTCTTGGGACAGGGTCATACAACTTGTATCCTTTTGTTTCTTTAGAATATCCAATCAATCTACATTTTTTTCCTTTGTTATCCATCTTCTTTCTAAATTCATTTGGAATGTGTGTGTATGCTACACAACCAAAAACTTTTAAGTGTGCCACATTACGCTTCACTCGTCTCCACGCTTCTTGAGGAACTATGTTATTCACACTCTTTGTTGGAAACATGTTCATGATGTATATTGTAGTCTCTACTACTTCATCCCAATACTCATTTGAAAAATGCTTGGTTTCCAACATATTGCGCACCATTTCCATGTTTGTTATGTTCTTCCTTTCTACGACACCATTCTCTTGTGGTGTATACTACACGGTAAATTGCTTGTAGATGCCATGAACTTTACAAAAATTCTGAAACTCTCTTGAAATGTATTCTCCTCCTCTATAAGTTCTTAGAAACTTGATGTAATAACCACTTTGCTTCTCCACAAGTTATTTGAACTATTGAAAAAAGTCCAATGCGTCAGATTTATGTTTTAGGAAATAAATCCATGTATTTCTTGAGAAATCATCAATGAATGTTAGAAATTTGTACTGCCTCATATAGATGGAGTTTGCATTGGTCCAAAATGTATGAGTGTACAATTTCCAGTGGAGACTTTTCTTTATATGACTTGCCAACTAGAAATGATTCTCTATGTTTCTTTCCAAATATGTGTCCTTCACATATTCTTTCTGGTTTTGCTATCAATGGAAAACCTTGAACCATATCCTTTGTGTGTAGCAACTTTAGATTTGAAATGTTTGTTAAATTATGTACCAAGGCAAGTGTTTCTCTTCCCTAGGCCCTAAGGGGGAGAAATTGCCGAATATGGGTCTTAGTCAAATTAATTTGTGAGATGCAAATTAAAAGAT
>JZKD02S1675850.1:674121-717963 GCA_000966675.3 Picea glauca
AAACACCAGGCTGTAGCATATGATGAAACAGTGCTGAAACTGAATTTAGCATTTAAATTTGACTGAAAAATCAGCGAGACTGAAACTGGGTGGGATTTTGAAAAATTAACAATGTTCAAATTTCCAAATCTTAAATTCCATAGCCAGGAATCATGATGTACAAGAGATTTGAATGTTTCATGTATATATATGCCACTTTCTCCTTTCTTGACATTGCACGCACGAATTTATTTATTTGAACTACGTGCAATTTTTGTTGTAAATTCATTGTCTAACTAAACATATTTTTCTTTACCAAGAGCTAGCGTTGTATTTTTCTTCTTGACTGGTTTCAATGTCAATGGAAACATTATGTTGCTTGTCATATGAATTCTTGCAATGAGTTGATTGCTTGCATATCTGTCCATAATCATATAATGATTACCTTCCATGTAGATTTTGTATCCTTTTCATAACACTTGTCTTATGGTCATCAAATTATGCTTCAGTCCAGAAACATAATATACACCAGGCATAACTTTCTGTTCTCCTTGTTTAGTTAAAATGTTTATACTGCCTTTTCCTAACACAAAGATTTGAATATATGTTCCAAGTGTAACCTTGGTTTGGACTAACTTATCCAAGTTTCTTGTCATGTGATTACTACAGCCTAAATATAGATACCATATGTCGCAAGGAATTGCTTGAGAAACATTGCATTCCACTGGTGATACTATAGGCATTTCTTCAACACGCTCCATGAACATAGGCTTGGTTTGGTTATTTTCGTTATTTAACTAATCTTGTCCTTTCTTGTTCTGATTATACTGTCTCTTCCTACACTCATATGCATAATGTCCATACTTTTTACAATAATGGCACTGAACCTTTGATTCGTCAGTTTTCTAACCACTTGGATGATTGTTATTTTGAATTTGTCCTCTTCCACTAGTATTTCCAGGACTGTTGTTGTGTCCACCGCTAGAATAAATTCTTCCTCTGCCTCTAGAGTTGGATATCCCCCTTCCTCTTCCAGGGCTTATAGATGATTGCTCGGAAAATGCATTATCTAATGAAATAATTGACCTATTTAATCTGTGTTCATGATTAATGAGGGAAGCTTGAAGTTCACCTAGACTAAACTAACTCAGGTCTTCTCTCTCTTCCAAGGTTACAACAAGGGTATCGAATTTAGGAGGAAGACTCCTAAGTACTTTCTCAACAATTGTTTTTTCTTATGTGGTTTCACCATGAGACTTAATATGATTTATAAGGCCAATGGCATGGGTGTAAAATGAATCTATTGAATCTGTGTCTTTCATTGAAAGAGTTTCAAAATATCTTGTAATAATTTGTACTTTTGAATTATTTACTTTGTCCATACCTTGATAAGAGTTTTGTAATATTTTGCATGCTTCCATGGATTTCTTTGTTGATGTAACTCTTGGGAATATGATTTCATGCATGGCTTGATGTATGTTAAAAAATGTATTTCCATCCTTCTTCATTTGATATTTCAAAGAATCCTTCTCATCTTGTTTGAGGGCATTGTACATTGCCTGATATGCTAGTTCCATAGCCATTATCGACTATATCCGATACATCTTGACCCCAAAATAACTTCTTCATGGTTAAGGACCATAACTCATAATTCTTTCCTATAAAAGTGGGAGGTTGAAGATTTGAAGTAGAAGCCATATTTCACCTTACAATAGAGATGTTGATCTCATAAGATTGTTTTGATAAAACCTTCTTTGATCAAATTGCTCTGATACCATATCTTGGATCTACAGCGTGCAGGTAAACTGTGCGCAATGGAGGTAAAAAATTCTACGCATCACAAAAATTAGTCGGTAAACACTCATGACTTACCACATAGTGCACAGATTGCACAATTTACCATGTGCTCTGATATAAACACTTTAGCAAATAAATTTCTTCACTTTGTGCTAATCTTTAACAAATGAACTCATAAACACAACATAAGCTCAAACTACACACAAATTGTCAACACATAAAACACTTGATATATTGATAAATTTGGCTCTGCGCGCTAATACAAAATACAGTAACTGAGACGAGCTTCAGGTCCAACAACTTATGTTGACTTTATAGATAAAAATCTTGTGCTCCCAAAATTCTTCAACTCTTCATCTACTATTTTTGTTTTCTTCTTCACAACTCTATTCCTTCTACGTCTCTGCATGTATCTCTCAATTTTCTACAGACTTAGACATATATGCGTAATAACTGAGAATTATTACAGAATCTAGTCGACATAACATTTAATACACACATAAATTCGATTAAATCTTACCTACTTAACTAGACTCGAGAAATATTAGGATCGACTCCATTTAATAACTTCCTTGAATTCAACTGACTCTTACCTACTTAACTAGACTCGAGAAAGAATAGGATCGGCTCCATTTAATAACTTCCCTTCTTGCCGACCGAAAAATACCAAGCTTGTGTAAATGTGTGACTTTGTATTTGTAGACATACTAACTAACACAGTGAATGCCAAATCGGTGGATACATAAATCCCACTAACTTGTGATTACTATTTCCAACAATGAGGCAGTGGAAGAAGCAATTGGTTCAATTTCACTATTCTACATGCATGATATATCTAACAGAAGAATTTTCATGAGGCATTATGTACTAGAAACCTTGGAATGGGTGGTGGTAAAGTGAAATATGGAGGAGAGAATGAACACAACATCTTTTGTGGAAAAAATTGCAAACGACAGAAATTATGCCAGAGAAATTAGAACGGAAGAAGGAGTCATAGACAGACTGTTGAAGTTGTTTGAATAAAATATATATCCTTCAGCCCTGAAGGCAAGACTGAAGGAATTATTTCCTTTGTGTAGCATGATTAAAAGTAAATCAAAGATCGCCAAAATAGGTGTCATTACTCGTTTGATTGAGCTTCTTCCTGGTGCAGGCACAAACATGGAAAAGAAATCGTTGGTGATTTGGAGGCACTTTCCACCATTTCAGAAGGTCGATATGCCATAGTAGTCCATTCCCTAGCAATATTGACCATTTTTATAATATTTTTGTCTTTGTTTGATATCGAAACTAACTATGTAGATGGGATTCTATTGAGGGTCTGCCTCAACTCTACAGAAGAAAAGATACTGATAGAATTTGTCCAGATGGGCACCCTTGAGAGACTAGCTTTTCTATTGCAGATTAATTGTTCACCAAGGAAAAAGTAGAATGAAAATGAGCTCCCATGCACCATAATTCATTCTCCCATGCACCGTAATAGTTCATTCAATGATTCTTATAGCCTAGAGCTATAATTGATCTTATAATACATGATTTCTTACAATAATTATTTTCTTAAAACAATATAGCTTTGATTCGTAGATCCTTTCATTGAGGAGTTGTTTCAAGGTTTATTTATATGAAATATTAATAGTAATATAAATAAAATAAAACTGTATGGTTTTCTCTAGGCTAATTTGATGTAGACCCCCACCTCAGCAGGGTCTGTTGACCTCCCAATCAAGGATCGTTCTTAATTCCCTGAGCTGGATTATCTCTTTCGATTTCCTGCTGGAATCCCATGAGAAAATCCATAGGTCCTTTGTGAAACTCCACCCATGAGAACAAGCACCATGCACAATCTTCTCTCACGTGACCACAGACTATGACCACGAGCCTAAACAGAAGCACATCGTGTTTTTCGAGTTCGAGACTTTCATTGTGAGTCACCCCAACTCCTCCGATTCTCGAAATCCCAAAATGGGCTAATGGTTCCTAGCTGCAACCTGGGGCCCAAACTTCAAGCACGTCGGGACTTCGTGTGTCATGGATTCTCGAGGCTTCAGATATGACGGCCCAGATCCTTCCTCAATCCGATGGTCTAGATCTCGTCGAGATTTCACAATTTGCGACCTCTAAGTTACAACTTACTCCACGATCCTGAATTTTGAAATGTTGAAATTTAGGAACACAAATCAATGGCTTAGATCCTCTGAGATATGACGACCCCTATCAAATTTCAAACTCAGGACTTGCGAGTTCCCAAAATTCTCCCATGTGCGATTCAATGAAATGTTGATCGCTCACAACATGTCCCTTTTGGTATATGACTCTTACGATTTCGGGACTTCGTGCTTCATAAAATCGAAAGACTTATCGCCTCATATCTTCCGATCCCTGAAACCCCAAAATTCTCCCTGGACAATCAATGGTCCATATCTCTCCTTGATCAATGGTTGTGATCTTTTCGCGAGTTCGCACTTCATGAACTCTCACAAGTCTTCCCTTTGTCCTTTCCCTCCTACGAGTCAGCGAAATGCTAATATATCGCCACATGTCCCCTTTTGATGGATGGTCCTGATGATTTCGAGACTTCGCATTTCAGGAAATTGGACTCCTCTTCCTCGAAATCCTTCTGATGTCTGATTCTATGAACACATGCAATCTCCTACCACCTATCCTCTGATGATGGACAATTTCGATCTCTTCAGAACTTCCGGACTTCGCAAAGTCCACTCTTATGTACACTATAGAAGATTTTAAACCTCATGCACCTTCCTCCATATCCAATGAATGTTGGTCCACGCACTTAGATCCTATGGCTAATATTTGTTATCCTCTTCATGTTCCTCCTGTATGTCTGGACGTGAGATTCAACGGTCCAAATTTCCTCCTCTACAACTGATATAATAGTTGTTGACGCTCCTCCTTCCGATCTCTCACATTTTTCCCCCGCTTGGAAGATTTACAACATTTCAAATACCTCTACCTTTGATTCTTCTTCTGAGAGCCCGATGTATTGAGTCTCACCTGCATTCTAAAGACATTGTCTCTTCTGATATTTGAGACTTGGAATAAGTCCACTCCTGCATAGTCCTTGTGCTATCTGTTCTGAGTTTTGAACTCGTTGAATATCTAAGGGAATCGACCCTTCTATATCTTCCCAAAATACTTATGGTGCCCTCCTGGCACGTTATATGCTTGACCTCTTGAGATTTTGAACTTGAAACAAGTTCTCTCTGCGCGCACTACTTGCGCTCTGACCGACCTTCAACTGGATGTCTTCAACACTTTGGATGAGTGTTGTCCTAGTGCACTCCTTACACAGGTCTTCCTCCAGAGTGTTCAACAACTCTGCCTCCTTGAGATTCAACTGCTCGGACCTCAAAGGTCTCTATCCCTTCTGTCCCTCGAAGAGATTTAAGTTCCCTCTTGGCAACTTATGCTCAAGAAATCCTTGTTGAGATGACAAAGTATTTAGTGAATCTGTAAGTGTCTTTTCCTTGAAACTTCTCTTATCTCTAAACTCGAAACAAAGTTATCCTTGTGCTCTCCTTGCACTCACTCAATGCCCACCTAGCAGAGCTTCGCAGAATGCTAAACAATTTTTTCTTCTCTCTATGCCCTGCTCTGCATAGTCTTTCCTCCAAGGTATTCAGTAACCTTGAGGTTCTCCTTTGAGTTTATGATTCCCCTCATGCGCCCTTATGGCATGTTCTTGTCTGAATTCCACAGAACTTAGATCCACACTCTTTGCACTGGCTCATAGATTCCTTAGCACTCTGTCATGCAACCCCTTGCATTAAGCCACAAAGAACCCAGACTATAATTAGAAAACCTACAGATAGAAATTCTATCTATCCATGCAAATGGAATCTAAAATACATCTACAACATAAAATAACACACATATGAAATTCATTCAATTACAAATAAACACATAAAAACACAAAGAATATCATGTATGAAAAAATGATCTCTGTATTCATATGAATGTTCGGTTACAATGTGTACAAAACCTTGGACTTATACAAAGTCTCAACTCTCTCTCTTTACACCTATTCTTCCTATCTCTTCTTCCTGGTCTCCCCACTTTATCTTTTTTCTCATGAGGGGCTCCTCGAGTTTTCCCTCCAAGCTACCTACTCTCATTAATTTACAATGAATTAAATTCAATGGTTGTCTAGTCTGAATCGGATATAGATCTTATCATCCTGTCAGCCATTAAAGGCAACTCTATCTACTATCTTCACAAAGGCATCGATTTGGCTCTTCCATCCTTACAAACATTTAATTACATTTTAAAATTTAAAATGAGAGGGTTGGGGCCTCTCCCTTCCTTGAATGCGCGTTGAATGTGCTGTCTAGATGGCGCGTTGCTAGGTTGGAACGATGCTCTTGCATCAAATTGTTTTTTGCAACTGAGTTCAAATCGGTGCCATATCTATGTAGTGGAAATATTTAACAAATTCCAACATTGTGCCTTATAGATATTATCGATATTTTTTTATTAATACTATAAAATTTAATTTCCTATTTAATTACATGTAGATAAGTCAGTTGAGCTATGATGCCATATCGATATTATCAATAGTTGTTTATTTGTAGAATCTCTCGATGCACATAGGTATTATAAGTAGGTAGCATTGTTTTTCAAGTACTCCATAGATATTGAGAGTTAGAAATATTTGCAATCTTATTAGTCCCTGCCCTTCGGGCTAGGAAGTATTAGTAATAGATTTCTCATTCTTCTATTAATATTGCATGTAAACCAACTATTTACCCAAAGTTTTTAGTGTCTTATACAATTTTCCAACTCATTTTTATGTTTTTTCCCTAAGTTTTAATTTTGAGGCCTTATTTGGCCTCATATCGAGGAAAGAAGGCTTGAAACTTAGGGAACAAGAGGGTAAACTACATATGTACGAAGCCATGTGAATTAATGATAAGTTTCACCCTAGCATTAAGTCAAAGCATTAAATTCTTAAGGTGGATAAATTAAATCATAGTTCGTGATTGGCAATGGCTTTGGTGCCTAGGTGAACTATCAACTACCCTCCACCTTGGTGTCCCTAGTGAGATATCAAATTCCCTCCACCTACACTTCCACTTGGTCACTTGCATGTCTCTTGCGATTACTATAACCATATTTACTACGAATGTTGTTCAGTCCATGTTTCCTTGTGGTTCGTTTCTCTTCTTCATCGACCCATATTCAAGTCATATTATTTGCAACTTTAGGTATGAAGGTGGAGTTCAACAGAGATTATACCCTTTTCACCCTTTGTAGCATATGCTTCTCTGAAATCCATGTTCAAAGCTCCTAATAAAGTGTTTGTCTCTCTGAATAGTTTTGTTACACTCCCACTAGTTCTGCTACTAAAGTGCCTAGCTCTCCCACTAGTTTTGTTGCTAAAGTGTCTGGCTCTCCCACTAATTCTACTACTAAAGTGATTAGAATTGTCTCTTAACCTGCAAAATCCATTTTTATTCTGAACCTACAAAATACATTTATGTTGTTTTAATCAGAAGTATTTATTTAATTGGAACTATCTCATCCATTTTTCTTGTTTTAATCATAAGTATTTCTTTAATTGTAACTATCTTTGAACCTTGGAATTGTCTATGAGCCTACAAAATCCATTTTTGTTGTTTTAATAAGTATTATTGTATGAAATAAAGTATACTATATTTTTCTCCTAGTGTCTTTGTGTTCATTTGAATGTCTTTCATTTTTCATTTTGCATTTTCATTTTTCATTTTGCATAATCATAAATGTTGGTTTGTTTTTAGTTTCGATGAAATCATAGAGCTATCAAATACTCATCAAGGTCATATTATGCTAAACAAAAAGTGTGGAATATTAGGGATTATATGGGATTTTCCAAATAACTAACTCCCTAAGGCCTGTTGTAGCAATGAAACAGGTCCATTATCATAATGAAACTGATCTATTTACGTTTGCAAATAATGAATTCTCTATCTTAGCTTTTTGACATTTAGAGGAAACTAATATATTAACATTGAATTAACATTTTTCAAAATTGATATTCCAAAGGTTACACCTTAACTTACTTACTTACTTATGCAAGCAGAGAGACCTCTCCCTTTCTTTTACATCTCGATCGATAAAAAAATGTAGGTAGTGAGAATTTCCCAAGAAACCGGCCTGACCTACGGTGGTTTTCCATGTGCTCTGTCCTTCAACTCAGTTGCTAAGACCTTTCCAAATTTTCCTTCAATTCAATTTGTTATCCCTTTTGAAATTTAAAGAGTCAGATGCTCAATCCAAAGAGGATGAGTGATATTGACACCTAACCATCTCTTAATTTCCATATTGATAGTCATACCTGCCAGGAGGATAAGTTCCAAGCCGACATGACGCATCACTCTTAGAAAGGATAAGTTTGATGCCCACATGAAGAAACACTCTTATAAAGTTTATCCAGTTTACTGACCAGAAGAAGCTAAGGAAGAGGCTACAAAACCAAGAGTAGGAAGAGAAAATTAAACAACGATTGATCTAGAGCTTCTAGACCCAGTAGACCCACTCACTCTTGAATACATTATAAGAAATACTCATATGAATTAGTAGGTTAAAAAAGAGAAACAACCATAATTGTACAATCCAATTAACATGAATTAACCTCATGCATACATAATAGAAGTAAAGATAGCAATACCACTCTCTGTAGTGAAAAGTGGGAACCAAAAAATCATTTTTAAATATGAACACAAATAAAACCGGGCTTGAATGACAGTTTATAATTGTTGACAAGCGTATTTGATTTGGTTAAGTGCCTATCTTAGTTCGCATTATGATAAATTTTATGACCTTAGTAGCCTGGTAAGAGTTAAACCTTCACACTTAGACATCTTTTTTATCAGTTAATGGTTGGGCTGTTGGCGGAGTCGAGTAATAGCTTGCTCTTTTCCTTTTGAGTGTAGTCCTCTTTCATCTTGTCGACCTGTTTCTAGGGTGTGTGGGTATCGTCTTCTTGTCATCTATTTTTGTCTCCTAGCGCGTGGATTTATATTGAGTCTATGGTCCAAATAGGATATGTTTGCGCTAGGGTTATTGTCGCACCTATCATCTGAGGACAACATGATTACAGATGAGGGGATAATGGTGTGCGCTAGGGTTATTGTCATGCCTATCATCTGGGGACAACATGATTCCTGATGAGGGGATAATGGCACACCCTATTGGATAGAGACAAATCATGTCTTGGCTAGAGTCTGTGCTTCCCGTGGTAGGTGTAGTTGTCTGTTGTAAGCTTTTTATTGGCTCTTGGGTTGTAATAC
Organism: Picea glauca; assembly: GCA_000966675.3. Lineage (NCBI taxonomy): Eukaryota > Viridiplantae > Streptophyta > Pinopsida > Pinales > Pinaceae > Picea > Picea glauca. Next base: position 683,184 of record JZKD02S1675850.1, read on the forward strand.
CTTCATGAACTTGGTTTGCGCACGATAGAGGTTCTAGTTACTAGTCGTCGAGACCATTGTGTCGAGATTGTGGATGTTGTCCTTAGCTTGTAGGCATCATCTTGTTCTATGTTCGGCGGGAAGTCATTTCTTTCTTTTGATTTATGTATGTTTCACCCAGTTGCTCGATGTAGTGTGTAGAGTTATGGTTCTTTGTTTCCTGTTCTACGGGCATGGTGTTCCCCGTCCAGTTGTGTGGTTCAACTATTGTCGTCATTGCCTTCTTTCCTAAAAAAAAAAAAATTGCACTTTTCGCTTCGCTTCGAGTCGTAACGTTTGGGTTGTTACATTTGAAATGATAAAAAAAATGACAGTCAGAGTTGTGCACAAGACACTAGTATGGACATGGTGTAGATTCCCAGGAAAAATTCGGAGGAAAATTGAAGAGCCGGAGAAAAATATATGCCAACCTCTATGCAAAGTCTGCAGGACAAGAGCAATGAAGAAATACTTTAACATTCTTACTTAAAAAATGCAAACAACGAGTCATAAACAATGAACACGAATGAAAGTATACTATTGAAACTTACTTTTTGATGATAAATGACAGAAACACAGGTCCAATTGCGGGTGTAGGACTTAAACATCGCAAAGCGAAAAAAAATATCTCCAACTGTCGGCGTAGGACCCCAAACGTGCAAAGCCAAAGAAAACAAAATAAAACAACAAGCACAAATAAGCCCAACTACAGCCACAAGACCTTAAACTCGCAAACTTGAAGAAAACAACAACAAGCAACAACCAACGAACCAATGAACCAACGAAAAAGAAACAACCACTGAACCAGTAAACAACATATGTATCTTCGATGATTACCAAATTGCATCCCAAGCACAGAAGAAATATGAAACATATGACGACCATGCGAGTAAAAATAATCCAACATTCTTACTTGCAAAATGTAAACAATAAAAAACAAAGAACGAATACAAATGAAATTATGACATCAAAACTTATTCAGCAACGATGAATGACATAAGCGCAGGTTGAATTGTGGGTGCAAGAATTGAACCCCACAAAGTAAAAAAAACAGCTCGAACTGCGGATGCAGGGCCCCAACCCTGCAAAGTTGAAGCAAACAAAAGCAAGAAACAATCACCAATAGGTCCAACTACAAGTCAGGTCCTCAACCTTGCAAAGTTGAACTAAACAACAACAAGCAGCAACCGACGAACCAACGAACGAACGAACAAGAGGCAACCACCTAACCAGTAAACAATATATGTATCTTCAATGATGACTAAATTGCATTCCAAGCATAGAAGTAGTATGGAGCATATGATGGCTATGCAACTAGCGGTGGACAACAATATTGTCCAAATTCACTGCAACATTGTATGGAAAAATTCGAGGAAAAATGTAGTATGTGAATCCTATTTAAGTAAATATTTAAGGTTGTCAAGTTGTTTAAGGGCCTCGCACTATGCAAACATTTAAGTTGTCAGGCCTGTTTAATGGCCTCACACTATCTAAACATTTAAGTTGTCATGCCTATTCAAGTAACTCAAGAAGAGTGTCAATGCTCTAAACCTTCAGTATGTAAACATTTCAATACAAATAGAAATAATAAAAACATTAAAAAACAATGTCAATGCTCAGAACTTTCGGTATGTAAACATTTCAGTAAAAAATTAATAAAAATTAAAAAAGAGCGTTCAAGCTCAAAACTTTGGATATCTAAGCATTTACAATATTGGGAACATCGAATGTGGCAATAAGACCTCCAATCTATTCTCCAATGAGACGATGACATATAAGGTTTTTTTTATTATATAAAAAATAATGCTTTTACTTCTATTGTTCGAACAATACAGATGATGCAAAAATTTATAGTCAAAAAACATATTAATATGAAGTCAATGAATTATCGATCACTATAGTCTCTCAATACCTTCAATATTAGTTAGACATGTTTGCAATCTTACAAGGATAGAAAATGAAAAATAGTTTTTAAAGTTTATGTAGAAATTAGAATTCTAATATGTTAATTCATCAAAACTAAAAGCAATTTTATTTATTTGTAATTTTAATTATTTGTTATTAAAATTTAATCAACAATATATTTTTCTATATTAAATTTAAAATTTACTACAGTATTTAAGACATTCAATTTTTTACGTTGTTGACTACCAACGTTTCAATGGGGTAAAAAATAAATAAAATAAACAGTAGTTTTACGTACGAAGTTACTGACTCTTTATATTCAATTGGGATTTCTAAAACAAGTTTACTTTGTGTTTCAAACAATTCTTCCCATTAACACATTTCCTCTCCATCAAATAAACACTAACATAGAGAAATCGATTCCTGCATTTCTTCCAAACGTGTTGAATAATTAATATCTTTACACAGCTTTCTTGCAATATTAATTTGATTGTGTAGAGTGAGCAAAGCAATCGCGGCATAATACATTAAGAAATCGATTCATGGATTTCTTCTAAACATGTTGAATAATTAATATCTTTTGATTGTGTATAGTGAGCAAAGCAATCACGGCACAATACATTGCATAATGTGGAACATGATTAAAAATTGCATAGTTGTAGATGGAGCCCATTCAAGTGAGCCATAATATTGGTTCACTCAAACCATTGTCCTGATTTAACCTTTTTATTTTAATGAAGAAATGGTGTTTGAAAACTATGACCATTTTTACGCATTACATACCTTCTAAAGTTATACATTTCAATTTAATAGTTGTAGGAGGTTTTATTCTTGATGATCAATTTAATTATCGAAGGTAGATTTTCATTGTCCATGCATTCTTCTTAATCAATTCAACGAGTAATTGTTGGTTGGGATCTCAAACATATGGTTCAAAAGATGTTAAAAAAAAACACCCCATCAATGTTGGCATATTCAATGTTTAGGAATTGAATAAGATCACATGAGATGCTCATGAGAGTTATATAGACCGAACAATTGTGCATTGCATTAAGGAATATTATAAACATAAAACACATATCTGAAAATTTATATTAAATTTTATCCATTCAAATCAAGATTTATATATATATGTAAGTTACGATCTAACATATATATAAAGCATTTATCCATAACTGAACTCATAGAAAGAAGTATCAATTTAGGTCTCATTCTTTTCCATTAGTCAGTGACAAATAAACATTCAGATACCTACTCGTTCATAGCCTTCTCAAATACTCATTGAACTAGAACTAGAGACTTGAGAGATATGATCTAGATCTACTTTCTCTCTCATACTACATTAGGAAGATTGCATCATTTACAACAAAAATATCAATCCAAGAACTATAACAACCACAAAGAACCCTTAATTGGTTCATGTGCACTCCTTTTATCTCTCTATAAGCATCATAATGATAGCAACCGTTGTAACAACCCTAGTTAAATAGTTGGATAAGGTTTATTAAGTATAATTAATTGTCCTAATATGGTTTTAGTTAAACAATGATTAGTATTATCAATATTATTTATTTATTAATTAATTGTTTATAACTATTGATTGATTAATTAATTAACTTATTAAAGGTTAGGGTAATGAATTAAGAGTTTAATAAATTTTAAATTAAATTTTTAAGACTTTACGTATGTAGGGGGGAAAGAAGCATTAAGTGGAAAGATAAGGCAATAAAGGAATTAGATAAGGTAATAAAGAATAGGATAAGGTAATTAATGGAGGATAGGAGAGTCGATGAAGGGGGGGAGATATGACGGGGAAGAGTCCTACGGGAGATGATTATGAAAATTGGGGGAAGGAGCATTATTGGCAGGAGGTCTGTATTTTTGTTGGATATCTTCTGGTTTTTGAGGAGTTTGGTTTTGGGGGTTTTGGTGAACCATTGTAGGGGGCACTGGGTTGCTGGGGGTTTTGGGCACGGGGGCCAGGATTCCTTACTGTATCCTGGAGCTAGGGAGTTGGACAGGTTGCTCGTAGTTGGCTAGGTGGTTAGTCGGTTTGGGTAGGGTTTGGTCAAAGCAACAGGCTGGACAAAGTAGCAGAGAGGATGGACAACTAGATTAGCGAGAATTAGCATCAACAAGAGGTATATATATTCTGTTATTTAATTCATTAGATTGTTGTTAATTATTTAATTTATGCTGCTTATATGCTTATGCTGAATGAAATTGCTATTGCTTGCTGATTAATCTTATTGTTTAAACATTATGAATTTTTTTGGTCTTAATTAATTTATGGTCCCTACACATGGTATCAGAGCTTCAGTTTGAAGCACTGGAGCCTTAAGGGCCTACCTACCCACCTACCCAACTTACAAATGGAACTGTACACACCCAGAAATTAGATAAATCTAGCAGTCCAGGGGCCCTGAAACCCTTAATTAGATCAATCTGGTCCAAGCTCTAGCTCCAGCTCCACCTAACCTCTAAGCCAAAAACACAATTTTTTTTTTTTTTACAGATCTATATATAAACAATATGCTCAATTGAAATTAGTATAATTTTATACATATTGAAAGTAACAAACAATAAAACAAAGATATATAAATTCTGCTCTACCCAAAACTAGATTTTTTTTTTTTTTTTACCGACTAGATTTAAATATAAATAGTTGATATCAGATTGAAATAGACAACCAACTTCAAGCACTAGGGAAAAAACATGACCTGTAGCTTTTGGAAATGTATTTAACATCACAACACCCTCCAAGGCTTTATGCAGCATTGTTGAGTACTCCCTATGTTCAGTTCCCTGGCTAAGCTTTCCTCGAATAGGAGTTGAAAATGTTGCAAAGCTCACACTACAATTTAACCCTCCAGTGTCACTATATATTTGTGCCTTACTGCTTTCCCTTGGACCAAATATTGATACGATGACCTTTGTGCTACCGAATTCTGCATATGCAGACCCTGCCGTTGCATTCACCACCCCAGTCTTCATAAAGGCAAGTCTTCATTCGAGTAACTGGTGACCATCACTGCGGATACCATCTTTCCTGTTTTAAGAAATTGTTTTATATATAAGTTGGAAATTGTCTTACATATCCTCCTAAAAAAAAAAAAAAAAAAGGGTTTACCCATAAAAAAAAAAACTTGGCTGAACAACAACTCTATAAATCATTAAATCATAGAGAAGAAATCCCAAGTAAAGAAACCCTTAGCACAAGTGAGCATAAGGCCACTTGTATCTTCCAGGGAAAAACCCTCCATGATTAAGAAGAAATAAGGAAGTTTTTTTTTAAGAATAAGAACCATCAACGGTTGCACATAAAGGTATGCAGAGCTACATGTATTAACAAAGAGATTACCTACCACCTCTTTTAGCTTTTTCCTTGCCATCTGTTACCTGTTCGCTCCTATTTTCACAGGGAGAATTGTTGCCGTAGTTCTCACTACATAAAATACGGATTAAGCAACAAAATAACAAACTTCCATTTCGAAAAAGCTCAAAGGTATCAATTTGTTATAGTTTAGTTAAATCAGGATATACTTTCAGATCAAATTTAATGCAGTGACCATAGCTTCAAGGCACGATGAAAAGCAAAAACCCTGACAGAAGGCTAAATTTCGAATCCAAGAAATTCAAACAACGAAAAGAAGAAGAAGGCATAAAATCGCATGAAAATCGCCAGCAAAATCGCCAACAAGGTGCCAAGCTCCCACGCCCATGTGTGGCCCATGCACAAAGCCATTTCTCGAGAGAAAGTACCTGCATCAACAACACATGCATCAACAATAAAGCAAGATCGAACAACCAATACCAGCCAGCGCCCAAGCACCCAACAACCAAACAAGACCAAAGCCAAGCGATCAAGTGCCCAAGCACAGAGGTCCGACCACTCTCCCAAGTCAAGAACCTGTCACATACACAACGTGGTTTAGAAAAACAGATACAAGATGAAAGTTAGAGCCCACAAGGGACCAAATACTGTACACAACACGTGAAAACGCAATAATATAACCCTGGAATATGGAGGGTAACTGAAAACACAAGAATACAGCTATCTGGATGTAGTAGTTGGTAATTCCTGTGCCATTTTACTTCCTGTCAATGAATGAGTACATTGATACTCCTATTAAAAAAAAACAAGCAAACATAATGAAAATAATACCATTGGAATCTAGGGTAACTAATAACAAATGAAATATTAGTCTCTTGGTGCTATAGTTTGTTATTACGTCAGTCTCACACACTATAGGTCCCGAATTTGAACCCGGTCTCGAACGTTTGTGCCATATCAGGTCTGTATTTGCGATATGTGGTCTACTGAACATTACTAGTCTCAGACGTATGTGCTTTACTATTGTGTATTTTCCATATCTGGTCTCATACATATGTTCTTTACTGTTCTGTATTTTCCATATCTGGTCTACTGAAAGTAGTAAGCTTCATGTTTAAGCTTGAAAAAACAGCCAGGCTTTAAAAACAACAGAAGTCACTTATTATTAATACTCTTCTGAAGCAAGAATACTTAAATCAATTTTGTACTAGATAAATAATATAAACCATGCCCGATGGGACTCGAACACATAATCAACAAACATATAGCCACACAATACAGACGCGCCACACAAGTCAAAGCCAGCCACAAAAACAACACACATAATACAAGTTCAGCGCCAAATCCAACAACCAAGTGCCAAGATAAGCCGTCGAGGAACGAGGGAACACGCCACTATGCTAGATGTGCCCTCCATTCCTGGAACACGAGTTACCAGGGTCGACACAGCAGGGAGATGGCTATGGCTGTCGACCTCATCCTTCACCCTGAACACTTAAAAAAAAAAACGAAATGAAAAGAGGAGAAGAGTAGGGTTCGAAGAGATAAGGATGAGGAAATTAGGGTTAGGGTTTATATAGGAGGGCGCTAAAGAAATCAAGGCGGGCACGTGGGCTTCATGCGTGCCCGATTTGATTTTTTTAATATTTTTTTTTATTTAATTGTATTTAGATTATTTCATTTTATAGTTTATTTATTTATTTAATTATCCTTTAAAATTATTACTAAGTTTAAATTTTAATCATTTAAATTGTTAAAATTTTAACTATTTATTAACAAAACAAAAAAATAATAATATATAAGTTTATATAAATATATATATTTAAATATATGGCTCAAATTACAACTAAGTATTGTAATTAATTAAAAGTAATTATGATTAATTAATTAAATGAGTGATTAATGTTAAATGCTAAATTATGTTTTTAGGTTTAAATTTATGTTTTAAAACTATGATTTAATTAATAGTTTAAATTTAAATGTTTTAAACTATATTATATTTTTTTTAAATTAAAAAAAAAAAAAAAAACTAGTTAAAGTGATTAATTAGTTTTAAACTAAAGGTTTAAGGACTTAGACTAGGACAAGTGGGAGGAGGCTTCATACGTACGTACTAGGCAAGTAGGCTAGAGGAATTGGCGAGTATAGCGCAAAGCTAGCATAGCTACCGAGCGAGAGGGTCAATAGTTTTCTTAGGCAGTGACACCAAGCTTAGATGCTTAACACTAACCTAGCCAATCCCCTAAAGAGAGTAACTTATGTTTACAGACAAGTAAAAAAAACTTACGCCTAACCCTGTTTTCTAGTTAATTTGCACAATGAGAAACATCCTTGAACTCACCCTGACAACTTTGGTTGATGCAGGCTAAATCATATAGGATGGTTAGGACTCAAGGGAGTCGAGGCAGAGGAGCATCGTCGCAGGCACCACCAACACTGCCACCGCCACCGCCACCATCCAACGAACTAGCTCTCATACTGCGCTCTTTGGAGGCCATAAATGAGACTTTAAAGGGGCGACAACTAGCAGGGACCGAAGTGGAACCCCAGCCATCTGGAACGGGTAATCTAGAAGCATCAAGGGATTCAAGGGGACGACCTCCACCCGAAGACATCACTAGAGAATTGCAGAAGATTAAACTTCCAGAGTTTTCCGAGGGTCATGCTAGTGAATGCGCGGAAGCATGGTTGGAAGGAATGACAAGGTGTTTTTCCTTAAGGGACTATGCGTCCACCTCAAAGGCGAAGATAACAATCTTTCAGTTAAGAGACAACTCCTTGAACTGTTGGGGGAACTTGGAAAGACAACTGCATCTTACCCCGGACACTATAGCTTGGGAACTTTTCAAGGAAAGGTTTCGAAGGAAATATCTGCCAGCTTACTATGAGGAACAACAGGTCGGGGCATTTCATGCTCTAGTACAGGAAAACATGACCGTAGAGGAATATGAGATTAGGTTTATGGAATTGGTCAAGTATGTTTCATATATGGATAATGACCAATGACAGGCATAACTCTTTGTCTATGGATTGAACCCTAAGATAAGGGCTATGGTGCAGATGTGGAAACCGTATTTAGTAGCGCAAGCTGTGGAAAATGCACGTTATGCAGAGGAACACATGAACTTAACCAGAGGTACGAGATTGACCTTTCCGCATCATCCTAGATTCATAGGGAAGGGAAATAAGACATTTCCCAGGGGAGGGGGCTTAAGGCCACCTCCATATGGTAACAGAGTCGCACCAAGGACAGTAGCCGTAGGGATTTCAATGGCAGTGAGTGCAGCATATCGTTTATCACCAACGACACAGGCAGGTCCACGGCCATATCAGGGAACAACCAGTAGGGGCAGGGATTCCAGGGGAAGGAACTCGTTTCAGAGACAGTCACAGAAAAATGCACATATTCAATCTCGTGTTACCTATTGGGGATGTGGAGGACCCCATTACCAGCGTGATTGCCCAGAGTTACAATCAGGATTTGTGGATAGAGAAGGAAAGGCCCTGATGGGAAGAGCAAGTAGCAGGCACCAGATTTACGTAGTGGTTAATAATCGCCAGGCCGAACATCAATCCACGGTGATGGAGTCATCAGGTATGCCAAATCATATCAATGTTAAGATTTTATTTGATTCTGGTGCGACAGATAGTTTCATTTCACCATCTGCATTAGAAAAGAGTGGGTTGGAATCCTATGAGCATGATGACTTTAAACAAGTCGAGATGGCTTCGGGGGAAAAAAAAGCGGTAGGACCTTGTGTTGATAATTGTATAGTAGACCTGGGAGTGTGTACTACTAGGTTGAAGGTATACGTCACTGCTCTCGGGGTGTATGACCTAATCATTGGAAAGGATTGGTTAGAATCTCATTTAGCTTTGGTGGATTGTTTCACAAAAAGGGTGCTTTGTGTCGATGACGAAGGAAGGCCAATGGAGATCCAGGGTGTACGAAGAAAGGTGTCACTACGCTTTATCTCAACTATGAAGGTTAAGCGATGCTTGAGGCAAGGGTGTCGACCTTATGTAGTGGAAGAAGTGAATGAAAGGAAGGGACCCTCATTGGATCAGTACCCGGTATTGTCAGAATTCAAGGATGTTTTTCTGAATGAATTACCAGGGTTACCTCCTGAGAGGGAGCTTGATTTTACTATTGAGCTAAAACCTGGTGCAGAACCAATTTCCAAGACTCTATATCGGATGACAGCACCAAAAATTTGTGAGTTGCAAATGCAGTTGAAAGAGTTACTGGACTTAGGGCTAATAAGGCCAAGTGTCTCACCTTGGGGTGCACCAGTAATTTTTGTAAAGAAGAATGATGGATCCTTACAACTGTGTATAGATTACAGGGACTTGAACCGTGCTACAATGAAAAATAGGTACCCGATGCCACAAATAGATGACCTCTTTGATCAGATGAAAGGAGCAATGGTATTCTCAAAGATTGATTTATGATCAGGGTATCATCAGTTAAGGATTAATGAAGGCGATATCCCAAAAACTGCCTTTCGATTTCGGTTTGGGCATTACGAGTTTGTCGTAGTACCTTTCGGATTGACCAATGCGCCAGTAGTATTCATGAGCCTCATGAACGGTGTATTCCGGAAGTACTTAGACCATTTTGTACAAGTCTTTCTAGATGACATCCTCATCTAGAAAAAAACGAAAGAGAACATGAGGAACAATTGCAAGTGGTGTTGTCCTGACTTAGGGAGAACAAATTGTATGGGAAGTTGTCGAAGTGTTCCTTCTTTCAGAAAGAGATCCACTATTTAGGTCATATCATTTCCGATGAAGGAATCTCTATGGACCCAGAAAAGGTAAAGGCCATTATGGAGTGGCCAACGCCAAAAAATGTCCATGAGGTGAGAAGCTTCATGGGGCTAGCAGGGTATTATCGAAGATTTGTGGAAGGATTCTCAAAAATAGAAAAACCCATCACCACTTTGCAGCGCAAGGGGGTCAGGTATGAATGGACGGAATAATGTAATAGTGCATTCATTGAGCTTAAGAGGTTACTAACTAGTGTGCCAATTCTACAAGTGTCAAATATGGAAAAGGACATCACAATCTGCACGGATGCCTCGAAGCAAGGGTTGGGGCCATGCTAATGTAGGATGGAGGAGCGATATCTTATGCATCAAGGAAGTTGAAGAAACACGAAGAGCTTTACACTACTCATGATTTAGATTTGGCAGCTGTAATACTAGCTCTGAAACTTTGGAGGCACTATCTTGTGGGGTGAAACTTTGAGCTCAAAATGGACCATCAAAGTTTAAAACATCTCTTCACTCAAAGGGATCTAAATTTCAGGCAAAGGCGATGGAGTGAGTTTATGAGTGAGTACGATTTTGGTATTTCATACATCAAGGGAAAGGAAAATGTGGTCGCAGATGCCTTCAGTAGGAGACCACGTGTCTTCTCCTTGGTACCCTTAAAGGTCAATCTGAGGGAACATGTGTTGACGCAACTCCAAGGAGACAGTTGGTATTTAGAGGTTACTTCAAACCTCCATAGAGGGAGGCAGTTAGATCCAAGGTATGAAGGATATAGTCTGGAAGCAGACGGACTATTGAGATATCGAGGAAGGATGTACATCCCTAAAGATGGGGATATTCAAAGCATCATACTGAAGGAATCCCATAGAGCACTTTATTGTGCACATCCGAGTGTGAAGAAGATGTACGCAAACATGAGGAAGATCTTCTTCTAGGTAGACATGAAGCGCAATGTAGTCCATTTCGTCGCCAAATTCCTAGAGTGTCAACAAGTGAAAGCCGACCACCATCACCCAGTAGGCCTCCTATAACCACATGATGTTCCTATGTCAAAGTGGGAAGTCATCTCTATGGATTTTGTTGTGGGGTTGCTGCTTACATCTCATAGACACAATGCCATTCTTGTGATAGTGGATAAGTTAACCAAGAGTGCTCATTTTATTCCAGTTAGAGACACTTATGATGTCACTGAAGTGGCACGTGTGTTTGTAAATGAGGTTATCCGTTTGCACGGAATACCTAAGAATATCATTTCAGATAGGGAGTCCAAATTCACTTCTAGGTTTTGGACAAGTTTGCAGTTAGCATTGGGGACTCAGTTGAACTTAAGCACAACTTATCATCCTGAAACATATGGGAAAACTGAGAGAGTAAATCAATTCATGGAAGACATGCTTAGGATGTATGTCATGGATAATCAAACCCAGTGGGAGAAGTACCTACCTTTGGTAGGGCTTGCCTACAATAATAGTTTTCATAGCTCCATTGGAATTCCACCTTATGAAGCTTTGTATGGAAGGCCAAGCAAAACACCGTTGAGTTGGGATATATTAGAAGATCAAGTAACAGTTGGGCCATAATTGATTCAAGAGATGGAGGAACAAGTGATTCAGATTAGGCAGAGACTAAAGGAAGCACAGGATAGGCAAAAAAGTTATGCGGATGCACACATGACTGACTGAAGTTATGAAGTGGGAGACCAGGTTTTCATTTGTATCAGGCCTAATAAGAATACCATACGGTTCAGGAAGGGGACAAAGTTGTCACCTCGATTTATAGAACCGTTTAGAATCCAAGAGAAAATTGGACTCGTTGCCTATCGTCTCGTACTGCCACCCCACTTGCATAAAACTCACAATGTTTTTCATGTATTTGTTTTACGTCATTATGTTGTTGATGAATCACATAAACTAAATTGGAAGGAATTGCAGGTATCAGACGTGGGAACCCTCACGGTAGAACTGTTACACATATTGGATCATAGAGTTCGATAGCTCAGGAGCCGTCTGGTAGACCAAGCTAAGGTCCAATGGGACAAGTATAGTCCAAGATCTGCTACTTGGGAAGACGCCGAGACATTACGACGAGACTATCCCTCACTTTTTTGACCACCTCGAGAATATGTTTCTTGAAGGTGGGGTGTATGTAACACCACCTTTTGACTTAGACAACTAGGATTACCTGAGGCCTACACTTTTATTTTCTTCTCACAGTGAAACTATTAAATGATACACTTAAACTTTTAAGACGTATGAACCTTTATGAATGTTATATGTATTTGAATAATGATGGATATCATGCGATATATTGTGAGAATGTAAATTTTATGAATGTTTAAATGTTATTGATGATGATGGATATGATGCAACATATTGTGTGAATGAGAATCCTATGAAGGTTTAAATGCTATTAGAATGATGTTGGATATGATGCAATCTATTTTGTAAATGATAATTTTATGAATGGGTGACGAAATTGAATTATGGGATATTATGAGATCTATTTCTAACTTGAAAATTTTGATGTTAAGTTGTTGGTACATGGATACCGAATTGAAATGGTGATTGTATGAAATTACATGATGATAATGCATAGAAATGTATGGGTTTGTGTTACAGACTAATATGTAGGTCATGGGCTAGTTATGATTAGGAGGGGTGGAGGCATTTTCCACCATGTATCCTCCGAAACTTGAAGTCATGGGAGGACAATGTTAGCTCACGCTCCCCTAGATGTGTGATGATGACTATCAGTTGCCTGTTGGGGAAGCTTGGTCGAGATAGTGACACTTCCTCTTACGGGTCTATTTGGATTTAGGTCAATATAGTTGACGCTCCAAGATAGTCCAGCAGAGGAAGGATAGGAATGAAGATGGAAGTAAGTTAGGGAGGAAGGATGAGTAGAAATAGTTGAGAAAGTATGGAGATTTGTCTTATGGTGGAATTTATTGTTTTTCCCTTCCAAAAACAAAAGATAAAATGTGTGTATATATGAGTATTCATAATTACGTAACTAAACCACAGTTGTTAAATAAAATTGTTGAACTAGATAATTGTAATTAAGGGATTTCACAAACATTTGAATGGTTTATTGTCTTTTATAAAGGAATAGTCTCGTTGATTGGATTGGATGCATACATAAGTTATTATAAGGGTGATAGTTATTGATTATTAGTACATGCACGAGACTTGCATGTACTAGCTACACATGCATTTCTTGCGCATGTACACTAGTATGAATGAGTTTCTTGGCTTACTTACTAATAATGTCGATTAATTGTTATGAATGTGTAAACCATGTTTCTTTTCCTTTGTATCATGAAATACCTTAACTTCGGGACGAAGTTTCCTGAAGGGTGGGTGTATGTAACAACCCTAGTTAAATAGTTGCATAAGGTTTATTAAGTATAATTAATTAGATAATTAATTGTCCTAATACAGTTTTAGTTAAACAATGATTAGTATTAATAATATTATTTATTTATTTATTAATTGTTTATAACTGTTGATTGATTAATTAATTAATTAATTAATTAACTTATTAAAGGTTAGGGTAATGAATTAAGAGCTTAATAAATTTTAAATTATTTTATAAGACTTTACATATGCAGGGGGGGAAAGAAGCATTAAGTGGAAAGATAAGGTAATAAAGGAATTAGATAAGGTAATAAATAATAGGATAAGGTAATTAATGGAGGATAGGAGAGTCAGTGAAGGGGGGGAGATATGACAGGGAAGAGTCCTATGGGAGATGATTATGAAAATTGGGGGAAGGAGCATTATTGGCAGGAGGTCTATATTTTTGTTGGATATCTTCTGGTTTTCGAGGAGTTTGGTTTTGGAAGTTTTGGTGAACCATTGCAGGGGGCACCAGGTTGTTGGGGGTTTTGGGCACGGGGGCCAAGATTCCTTACAATATCCTAGAGCTAGGGAGCTGGACAGGCTACTCCTAGCTGGATGGGTTGTTAGTCGGTTTGGCCAGGGTATGGTCAAATCAGTAAGCTGGACAAAGTAGCAGAGAGGATGGACAACTAGATCAACGGGAATTATCATCAACAAGAGGTATATATATTATTCTATGTAATTCATTAGATTTTTGTTCATTATTTAATTTATGATGCTTATATGCTTATGATGAATTAAATTATTATTGCTTGCTGATTAATATTATTGTTTAAACATTATGAATTTTTTTGGGCTTAATTAATTTATGGGCCCTACAACCATGCCAGCTCACTAACAACCTCAAGCAAGCATCACCAATAGGTTGGTTACTAATCATTACAATTGATCTTTGATGACTAGAATGTATGCATAATTTCTGACAAGTTGCATTCCATAATTTCTGACAAGTCCTTGTGTGTTTCCAGTATCGATGCATGCACTGCAAAAGGGTTAGCTTATGTGTGGTAGAGACTAGTTGGCATGCGTTGAATATTAGCATTGGTGAGAAAAAAAAATTATGGCATGCAAAGTATAAATCTTGTGGCACTAGCGCATGTGGTCTTGGAAAAACGTTGGTGCCAACAAGCCCCCAATATTATTAGTTTGCTGATCCTCAAGCCAACAAAGTTCATTTTGGTGTGATGGAGGTGATATATAGTACTTTCTACATGAGTCATGTGATGAATTCTTAGAAGTCTGAATCAAATTGATCAAATGACTCAAACATTTGCTTTATATCTTAAAACAATTACTTCATTTTGATGTGATGGAGGTGATAGATAGTACTTTCTACATGAGTCATGTGATGAATTCTTAGAAGTCTGAATCAAATTATCAAATGACTCAAACAATTGCTTTATATATTGGAAAAATTACTTCATTTTTGTGTGATGGAGGTGATAGATAGTACTTTCTACACGAGTCATGTGATGAATTCTTAGAAGTCTGAATCAAATTCATCAAATGACTCAAACAATTGCTTTATATCTTGGAAAAAAAATTCGACTTCTATTGGTGTGGTGGACCCTAGGGTAGGCTTTATCTACTCTCCTATCTTGATCATTGGGGATGCCTTTGCTTATCCATATGCAAGCGGGTATTAGTGTTTCTTGGCCTATTATTATGCTTCCAACATGACACGAAAAAAGTTTCTATTGATGCAAGCGATTGTTTCATTTCATTGATTTGTCCCTCCCATGCACTTATGATGTCCTTAGTGGTACTTATTTTAAGAGAATTTTGTAGGTGAATCCAAAGATGGAAGTTGTAGTCGACCACCCATGAGAAATCATTCACATGAGCTTTTCTTTACTGAAACAACTTCTTAGAAACATGAATCATGTTTTTTAACTTCACCTAATATGATGGTGGGGTGTTGTTCAGCTACTCTTGGAGCTCGACATTCTGATCTTGTAGTTGTTGGACTGTCTCTTGCACCTTGATAATTTTTCTTAGCATAGTGAGGTCAAAATTTTCACCAAATTAACTCGGAAGGTGAGCATATACTTCATCCATAGTGATGATTGACAAGTTGTGCACAACCACCTCTACTGCATGTCATTGTTGGAATTCATTATGTGCAACCATATCATGTGCTTGTCTCTACTACAATTCCAAATATGATAGGTTCAACATGCACTTCCTAACACCCAACTTATTAATTATCTCTACCGTAAACACTTGTAGGTCCTGTGAAGGTACCTGAGCCAAATCAAACTCAACATAAGGAAAGGATTGAGGTGTTGAACTAGTGAATTAGCTACACAACAATATTCTGAATGTCCAGCTCTGTAATGAAAAATGAGAGAAATTTGCCAATTACTTGTTGGTTTGCCTACGGGACGATGAAAAAATTATGGAAATCGAATTCAAATAGAATGTAATAATCATACCTTTAAACTATAATGCATGGGATAGGACTTCAATAGTCTCCTGATTATCATCTCGGTGTACCATAGCTAGAATGTTATGTTTCTCTTGCACTAAACGTCCTTTTCTGCACTATACTGCAATTCATTGAATTTGGTGATGGTAAAGGATGAAGTGACTGGTGTGTTATACTCCCATCAAGGAAAGTTCTAGGGGTTTGAAAATTCAATGCATGATTTTTTTGGTATAGAAAAGGTTTACTACTGTTATCCCACCATTTCTTAAAAGAAAATTACCTAGAAAATAATTAGCCAACCTATATGAGCATACAAAATAATTGTTTTTCCCTTTGGAATTCAACTTTCACTTTTCATTCGCTACCAATTTCTAGGAATTGAGGCTTATGGAAGCAATTTATCCCTCTATTCTTCTTGGGGATTGAGCTTAAAATTATATTCGCCCCCTATTTGTGGTTTGAAGATATGTACATTTTTTTCGTTCAAAATTGCCCATATTTCTTAGAATCGTGGATGACGGGCTACGATTTTTCCCTTATATGATTCCCACTGACTACCCATGGATTATTGAACATGATTCAACCTCCTTTAATAGGTACTCACTCATCTAGGATATAGTTCTATAGGTACAGTGATGATGGAAATGATTATTGAACATGATTCAACCTTCTTTATTGAGTACTCACTCATCTAGGAGATAGTGTTATAGGTACAATGATGATGGAAAGGCTTTCAATCACCCTTCAGGCCTTTCAATAAGCTTCTTATTTTATGCCAAGAACTCTATGCAAGTGGATCGGCCTCAACCCTCTTATTCCCTTTTCTGAATCTCTTCAAAATCAGGTTGAAGTCTCTTTCTGTAGCCTATTCTTAACCGACCACTAGGGCCACTGACCAACAAGCCACCAGGTCACCAAACAACTAGGAATACTCCTCCAAATTATATCACATAACCATGAGTCCAGTCTAGTTTAACCAACAATTAACCCAGTGGGAATCCTCCTTCACACATTCACAATTGACCATGAGTCTAGGATGGTTTAACTAGACACCACGTCATTAGAATAATAAGCCATTGGGAAATTTATAGCTGGTCCTTTCAAGGGATTTTAAGGCTGGTCTGGTTACGATCATTTTCTATCGTTGATATCTTTTGATGATCAGCAATCAACATGACTAAGATTCAACCATGTAATGAGGTCTGCAATTATAGGAACTTCATCTCTCTCCCCACAATACAACGAGTTTAACTTGTTGAGCCTTTCTTGACACAACGACTTCACCAATTCATTGTAGTACTCATAAGAGGATTACTATCGCATACACACAGAACCCGAATTCACTAGGGCTCAACCATCTTACACAAAAGCCTCATCCTCGCACTTGAATTCATTCACAGGTTTTAAACCCTCATCTACAGAGTATAAACTCATTAGCACAGAGATATAAAGAGACATTTATACAATAATGGAGGTATAACAAAAAATTCCTTTAAAACCAGTTCTTTACATGGATTTTTCTACAAACTCAATTGACCTCCTATCTCTCTATATGGCCTACTTACACACCTTTGGGTGTTTCTTTGACCCTGCCCCCCTCCCTAATCCATTCCCTAAGGATTACATAAGTATTTTTAAGTAAAAACACTCCATATCAACTAAGTGCTAACAATATTATTTAAATATATTCTTTATCTTCTTGATTACGTACAGGGGAAGGATCAATACCATTCAATTCTCCACATTAAAGAAAAAATCAGCATTACCCAACTAATTATTCAAATAAGTAATTTACATGGTAATTAAGAAAACAAACCATATCCTTCTAGAATCATACAAATTTAGAGAAATGTAATTAATTTCATTAAGCGAAACCACTCACTTTGGTAAATTCTAAAACCCCTTTAGGCATGCTCAACAAGGATGATTTTGAGAGAATATGCTCTTGCATGATACAAAACACGTCCTGTTAGGTCTTATTGGTAAATGAATAAGTATTAATATCAAGACGGCTCAGGTTGAGGTTGATAATGTTATCGATAGAGGGTCGAGGAAATGGTTTTGTTGTTGTAAAGGCATTCATTCCCAAAGAAAGTTGTGTAGTATAACTTTGACGTGACAAATTGGTTTCTTTTTTACTTTATAGATATGGTTGTACTATATAACGAAGTTTGTTTTTGGAACATAACATTTTTCAAGTCAAATAGTCTGGTAGACTCTAAACCGCCTTGGATACCTTGGAAATAATTCCAAATCTAAAACTTCTAAAACTATATTCCCCAATTCTCATTCATTCCTATTTGCAAGATTATAAACCTAAAAAGTTTATGTTTCAAAGTGACTTGAATTCTTGTTTAATTCATATAAATGACTTCATATTTATATTAGCCAATGAAAGCTTAGCTTTTCTAATTTAACTGTTCTTAAATTATATTGGTGAATAAGATGTTTTAGATAGCCAATGATGTTTAACTTCCATGTTGTGATCTTAAGGGCCTCCAAGTCCGGCACCTCGGTTATGTAGGGCTATCAATGGGTTATCAAGTGCGATTTGATAATAAATACACCATTAGAAATTATTGTAAGTTATTTTTATCATTTGGTACTTAAATTGACATGATAACATCAAAAAATATGATTATTACACCAAAGCATTCCTCAAGAAACAAATATGCCTCATAAATTGTTTAGGCATACATTTTTTCGCCAATATCCATTTCACTTTAGCTCTCTAACAATAAGCATTGTAAATGGATTCTGAATCTTCCGAAAAAGAGACATAAATTGGATTTCATAGTTGATATTTTATATAAGCATTTCATACATTGTCATTACAACTAGTATTCACATAGGATACTTGAAGAAACGGGGGCTCTTTGGAGGCAAGGAACATCTAGGAAAAAATTCTTGAGAAGTTTCATTGGCTATTGAAATAGGCTCGAATGAATCCCATCCTTACCTACAAAAGTTAGATAGTCTTTGAGCAATTGTTCCTAGCCTTAGATTTTCTGCTAATTCCATACTCTTATTGAAAATCATTTTTGATTAGATAGTCTTTGAGCAATTGTTCCTAGCGTTATATTTTCTGCTAAGTCCATGCTCTTATTGAAAATCAGTTTTGATTTCATATTTCTGTTGTTTCTTTGGTAATATTTGAATGCTACTATTTGTCCTAGCACAAGTATTTCTGACAAAAATATCTCTCATATCCACATAAGAGGTTGCATTTGAAGAGATAGAAAAGGTGAGGGCATCTTGAGTCAAAGCTATTAGATGCTTCCATATTAGAAGCCGTTTGAATTTTCCTGTTGTTTGTTCCAAGTAATTATAGTACCAATTTCCTAGGTGGACCTTTTTACATGCAAATATGCATTTCTGGAAATATCTAAGTTTACAAGAGTCAAAGACTAACAGGGAAGTTGATAAGGGATTGCACTTAACTTAATAATTTTGGATATTTTGGATGACATAAGAAGTAAGGAAATTGGGTAAGTAGATATTGTTTTATGGAAAAGGACGTGTTGTCTATTCTCAACCAACCTATCAAACTGATATTGTGGAAAAATCCCATTCAAGCATTGAAAACTATGAATGATTGTTGTTGATGAGTAGCATTAGAATGCTTGTCGTACATGAGTCTATACTTGAAATTTTACAATTAGAATATGCAAGCACCAGGACACCAATGAACTGCACAAACTAACTAACTCATAACAATTATCCACTGGGTTTGGGTTTCTTTCTTGTCAAAGTTGCTCCAACCTGTTAGAATTGTTAATGCAGAAAACACAATTCACAATGATAATTAACAATCACACACAAATAATAGACACAGGGATTTCACGTGGTTCACCCAAACGTTAGGCTACATCCACCTAACATAGGCATCGATTGCCTTATTATTCAGATTATTGAGATTACATCAGATTTTCACATCTCTCACACACTCAGTGTCTCACAGTCATTTTTGCCTTTAGGCCTTACATGTATTTATATACATTTACAAGAAATTGAATAATAAATTCAATCCCTATCCATATTCTAACTTGGTCTATTTGGTTGTAACCAACGTAGAATAATAGGATCCAAATCCATCTTTGGAGTAATTCATTGTCACTAAATCCCAACAATCTCCACCTTGACAACAATTAACATGATACCTTTCTCCTTCCTTTTGTTCATCACCTTTTCTGCAAGCCAAGAGAAGCCAAGCACCACTGCAACTTCTCTAATAAAATTGGTTTCATGATCTCGCCTATGTGACTTGTACGAGTTTGGATTTCCTGAGGGGTCACTCCACTTCCAACATGTCTTCCACAACTGTGTTGTGAGACATATTTAGTGATAGATCTCCTTCTATCCAAAATACATGTAAAATATACATTACAGTTATCACAGGCCATCTCAGTGTAACCATTATTTGTGCTTCTCAAACATTGAAGCACCCATTTCACTGCAACACCTGAATCTGTAACATTTCTGACAACATCATTAGCATGTGAAACATTTGGTCATAACCATTTCATCACATACAACATACCTCCTACTGAAATTACACGAGACATAATCGTTTCTTCTTTATAGACATGCCCTATACTTGAAGAAAACTTATAATGGAAAGAAAGAGGGATAAAAGTTGGTTTTACAGTGTTCATAATGAACTCTAACCACAAATTACCATTACCATATCTGTATACCTCCATGCCCTTAATTTGTTTTGCTGCTCCTTGATCCCTCATATGAATTGTCTTATCCACCCGAGTCAATTTCTTACTGATTTTATCCATGCTTCAGCTTGCATCGAGCATATAATCAACAAAGAACATCAAGATTGTGAATGTACTATAAAGTGTATAGTCATTCCTACCCTTTGAAAAATTCTAACTCACTATGAAGGATTCAAACATCTTGTATATTTTCCTGGGTACCAATAGGCCATACAATAAATTACCTAACATGAAAACAAATTTACTGTTGCGATCTTGAATCAAGCCTTTTGGTTGTTCCATACATACTATATCTCTGTCAATGATGACCTTGTGAAAAGTAGGATCCCACACACAACATCCCTTTATACCATCATCATAACTTCCAGAGATATAAAACAAGAAGGAATTTGAAAACAAAGATTTTAAGTTTGGAAATGCTTTACTGCTTACCAGTACCTGCAATTCTTTCTTGCTCTTATGACCTTGATGCTTCTGCCATAAACAAGAAGATACATTTTTCACTTCAGATGCCACTTCAGTACTCCCTTCCAGCTTATAAAGGTTATCAACTTCGTTGCCTTCATCACTACTAAATTACCTTTCGACACTGTGAGAGCTCCACCTTGGCCTGTATACTTATATCCACAAGAATACAACACTCCAAATGATATCAAATTTTATTTAAACTCAGGTACATATATAACATCTATTAATTCCCTGACAATACCATCGAACATCCGGATTTTGATATTGCCAACCCCAACAGTTTTACAATGAATACAATTTCCCATAAACATTACACCCTCATCAACATATTGGTAAGAAATGAACCAATTTCTATGTGAGCACATGTGGTGGGAGGAACCTGAATCTAACTGCAATTCTTCTTGATATTGTAAATTACTAGAAACGGATAAAACTTGATCAATCATACCTGAATTTGTTACAGCCAAATTTTCTTCCTTCATAGAGTTTTCCTCAGATTCCTTTCTCTTCCAGCGATATTTATTGAGATGTCCTGTTTTGCCACAGTACCAACATTTTGCTTTACCCTTTCTGTGTCTTGACTTAGATCAGAAAGAACTTCTCTTAATATTCTATGGTTAGACCTCTTATCAACATTGCCTTTGAAGTTGAAGTTTCTTTACTAGATTTTCTCCTCATCTCCTCAACCAACAAAACTCCCACAACAGAGTCATAATCTAAAACTTCTGTTGAGATAAAGCTAATAGAGGTGACTAGATTATCCCAAGACTTAGGCAACGAACAAAATATTGTAATAGCCTTATTCTCATCTTCAAATTTAACTTCCATACTAGTCAATTGAACTATAAGGGTATTGAAGGTATTTAAATGGTCAATGAATTTTGTACCTTCTTTCATCAACAAACTGTACAACTGTCTCTTGAAGTAGATTCTACTCATTAAGGATTTCATCATATATAGACTTTCCAACTTCATCCACAAACCGACTGTTGTCTTCTCTGAGACAATATTGAACAAAACATCGTCGGAAAAACATAGGCGTATGGCACTTAGTGCTCTCGCATCCATCCCATCCCAGTCATCATATGTTATGGTCGCGAGTTTCTTTTCTTTTTCCAAAAGAACCTTCACCACGCCTTGTTGCACGAGTAGATTGTGCATCATGAGCTTCCTGAGCTCAAAGTTGTTTTTACCGCTAAACTTTTCAACTTCAAACTTCGAACTCTGCATCTTAGCCATTAACATAAAAAATCTCCCAATATCCACTACTTATAAAACCCAAACACCTTTAAAAAAATATGTAAAAAAATTATTAGTAAAAAATTTAATTAAAAAAAAAACATTTTAGTAATATATAAAAAAGATTTAAAAAATCATTAATAAAACAAAAAAGATTCACCTTTAAAAACAAAACATCCACTTTTCCATTTAAATTCCTCCACCATATTAACTTTAACTCACCCATGTGACTAAGTTTTTTTGAATTAATGAAAATTGCCTTAAACCCTTTTTACTTTAACTCACCCATGACTATTCCTTCATACTTCATGACCTTGCTTTCTATTTCAAACTAAAAACCATTCGAATCAATTTAAAAAGAGATCGCCGCTTTGTTTTATGCCATACCATAAAGTATGTGAATACATTAAAGGAGATCTCCGTGTCCGTTTTATTTAATGTAGTCGCCACCGCACCTCACGGTGCTACTGGATTGCGGGGAGTTCGCACCTCACGCAACACTGGAGTGCATAAATCTTATCAAATTTACGCACTGTTCTTCACACTCAATTGTGGAAATTTTCTTACACCTTTCAAGAGGAGAGATCTGTGGGGATGTATAAATTTATGCACTCTCATACAGATTTTACGTTTGGCTCTTCCAAGAAGTTGACACTTCCTCAATTAACACATAAGGATTTTACGTGGTTCACTCAAATGTTGCGCTACATCCACCAAGCATAGACATAAGCATCAGTTGTCTTATTATTAAGATTATGGAGATTACATCAGATTTGCAAGTCTTTCACACACTTTTTTTTGCGTCTCTATGAGCTTACATGTATTTATATACATTTACAAGAAACTGAATAATAAATGCAATCCCTATCCATATTCTAACCTGGTCTATTTTGTTGTAACCAACGCAAAATAATATGATCCAAATCCATCTTTAAAGCAATTCATTGTCACCAAATCCCAACACAACCAAACCCTAACCCAATTTGAAAATGCATAGATAGCTAAGAAAAACATCAACTATCTTCCAAAAAATCCAAGCCATGGCCATGAGTTTGCTCAAAGAATGAAGAGTTCTCGAGTGGAAAATTTATAGCAACAAAATTGAGCACATGATAATGAATGAAAACTGTGAATACAACAAATTTTATTTTATTTTATGGAGCTATGTTAATTTGTAGCAATTAGCTTTTTACATTAACTCTTAATTTTATATGTCTACAACTAAGTTTTTCTTGTTGGGATTGTTTTTTGTTACGATAGTGAGTTCCATTCATGACAATCATATTTGATATAGTGATGCAGAGTGAAGTGAAGATATTGACCTTTGTAATTTGCAAATCACCAAAATGTATCGCAAATCACCAACAGGATACATTTTTTTATTTTTTTTTGGAGAAGGTATATCTTCAACAATAGAGGTTAAATTAGTAATTCACCATTTTTCTATTCATTACTCAAGTTTAAATTTAATGTGTGGTACTAAAGCATGCTATCAAGAAAATTATGTGGTTTTTGAAAATTTTCAATCATATTGATTATGCTCATTAGAGGCCAAAAACTATCTCTAATAAAAATATGAGCTCTATTATGTTATGAATCATACATATATTTCCACATCCAACCACATTGACATTCAAAACTTTATAAGGGAAAAGGTTTGATTATGCAAAAGTAATTATTGTGTTTTGTGGATTTAATCGAACGACTGCATATGTTCTCACAAAAGGGCTCACTAGATACAATGATAGGTGCAGTAAACGTTTGGTTTAATGTTTTAATAGGTGAGAGTGTTGGAATGTATTAAAACACAAATATAGAAAGAGATTCTATAGGGTAGCTCAAACGAGGAAGCAGAGCGCAATACACTTAAAATTTTGAGGAGATAGAGCTGCAGAAGGCAGAAACGCTTAAAGATATCGCGAAATTCCCTCACATTCTTGAAAGATTGTTGTAGAAGGCTGAAACGTTTAAAGAATTTGTGAAATTCTTTCAAACTCATGAAAGATTGCTCCAGAGGGCAGAAAGATTTGAAGAATTCGTGAAAGATTCACGAATTTCCTTCTTCAGGACAAACTCTTTCCAAGAACAACAAAGAACATGCTAAAGCATCCAAGAACGAGTAGACGTAGCCATAAGATCAGTCCTACTAAAGAATCTAAGGCGTTAATCGAGTTCAAAAAGGACGTTCACTACGCAGAAGATGAAAAAGATTTCCAGTCGTCAGATTTAGCGCAGAGGACTGATAGCCATCAGATCCAGGAGAAAGTGCATGAGGTTTAGTCCTCTGGAGCGCAAAGGAGAAAAGTCGACTTGCAAAGTCACGAAATCCCGAAATCGTTGGGACCTTCCATTAAGGAGGACACGTGGTGAGATCTCGACATTTCCCTGACTCGCAGGGAGTAAAGGTCTGAGAACACTGCGGTGAGAATTCGCGAATCAAGAAATCATGACTCGATCTGAACCGTTGGATTGGGAAAGATCGTACACAGTCAATCTGACACTATTGCGAAATCAAGAATCGGAAGTTGGATGAGCAGAGGAGACTGCACTCCATACCCCGATATGCGAAATCCCGAAATCATGAAATCACTCTAACTGTTGGATCTGGAGTGACAGGTGGCGAAGATCCAGAAGCCATTGGTGTTTTTTTTTTTGTTTGTTTGGCACCAGGATAACGAAGGTGAAGACTGGGGAAAGAATATTTCACAAGAGAATCAGGACTATCCATCTCAGAGGACAGGTGGCAGCAAATCCAAGCGCCATCAAAATTTCGGCATTTCGGAGTTCGGGGTTTGGAGAACATCATGACGAGAGTTCAAGAGTCGCGAAATACCGATTCACAAAATCCTGAAAGGATATGGACCGTTAGATCATAGGAGGATCTAGACCGTCGATGCAAGCACCATCACGATTTTGACTACCAGGAAATCAGAGGCGAGAGTCTCGTGAACTCGCGATACACGAAAACCCGAAATAATTTGAGCCATTGATTTCAAATCAACGAGGATCGTTGATCCTTGCAGTGAATTTGGCATTTCAGTAATTTGGAGATCGGGGAATTGAGAAAAGAGGAGCTCAATATCAGGGTTCACGAAGTCGCAAAACGCAAAGTTCAAGGCTCATGCCTAGGCACGAGGCTTAACGCGTAGGAAACAGGTAAACATGAAATTTTTCCAACAACTTTTTTCTATTTTGTTAAAAATCTTTAAAAGATGGCCACATATAGCAATTTAGGACCAACTCAAGGTTTGATTCTTCTTGGAAAGAATTATGATTTTTGGTCTCTTCGAATGAAATATTTCTTGCAAGCACAAGAGTGTTGGGATCCAATGGATCTTGGATATGTGGAACCAGATCCAGCAGACCTTTCCGCCATGACAAACCAACAGAGAACTACTCAGGAAACACAGAGGAATAGAGAGAATAAAGCCAAATTCTGGATTCAAAATTCAGTGGATGACTCGATTTTCTCAAAAATCACAGGTGCTGGTACTTCAAAATAGGCTTGGAACATCCTTAAATCAGTCTACCAAGGAAATGACAGGGTCAAAACAGTCAAATTGCAGACCTTGAGGACGCAATTCGAGAATTTAAGAATGATAGAGTCCGAAAATGTGGATCAGTTTATGACCAGAGTCATAGGAATCGTGAACTAGACCAAGTTGACTGGTGAATCCATCCCTGATCAACGCATTGTTGAGAAATTCCTCATCAGTTTACCAAAGAAATTCGAAATGGTTGTTACAACAATCCTTGAATCCAAGGATTTGTCACGTTTTTCAACAGATGAACTAATTGGTTCCCTGGTGACACATGAGACCACACTGTATCTCACAAATGATTCAATTGCCAATGCCTTCAAAACTCAATTCTCCTTCAACAGAGGGAGAGGAAGAGGAAGAGGCAGAGGTCATCAAGGATGAGGGAGAATTACAAGTAACCAACACTCCAGTGGAGGTAACAAACAACAAAACCAGAATCAAAATTTCTAGGGTCACATACAACAGAGTTAGAATCAAAGTTTCCAACCTCAAAGAGACAAAGGGAGAAGATCAAATGACAAATCAATCATACAATGTTATTACTACAAAAGGTATGGGCACTATGAATCTGAATGTAGGAAGAAGCAAGTAGATCATCTCTCAGGAAGAGCACATGTGTCAAATCATATGGGAGAAACCTCAGGAGGTATGTTTCTCTCATGCCACAAGACTGAAGAACAACTTAAAGATCTTTGGTTGCTGGACAGTGGATACAACAATCACATGAAAGGTAACAAAGATTTACTTTCATGCATTGATTCTTCAATCTCATCTGATATTACACTTGGAAATGATTCCTTGGTCAAATTTCAAGGAAAAGAAACTGTACCAGTTCTTACTAAACAAAATGTAAGGAAGGACATAAACAATGTCTATCATGTTCTAGATCTGAAACATAATCTGCTAAGTGTAGGACAGCTCATTGAACATGGATATAAGGTACTTTTTGAGGGAGCATCTTGCAAGATTTATAATAAAACCCCCAACAAAAAATTGATTTCTGAAATCCACATGACTCAGAATAGGATATTTCCCCTTACCCTCAGAACTGCAAATCTGAACCAAACATATGCACAAAGTGCATCCACCCCCAATGAAACTATGGTTTTGCATACAATATTTGGACATCTACCCTTTCAGAGTCTAAGTCTTCTACATAAGCACTCTATGGTCAAAGGTCTTCCTATCTTCAAAGAGAAAATTCCCCCATGTGAGTCTTGCATACTTGGAAAACATTAGAGAAATAGTTTTCCACAGTCCTCCACTCAAGCCAAGCAACATATTGAACTTGTTCACACTTACCTATGTGGACCAATGCAAACAGAGTCCATAGGTGGTAGATTTTATTTTCTAACTTTTATTGATGACTTTAGTAGGAAAATCTGGATCTATTTTCTCAGACACAAGTCTGAAACTTTTGCAAAATTCAAAGAATTCAAAGCAGAAGCTGAAAAACAGAGTGAGAAATATATAAAATCTCTCAGGTCAGATGGAGGAGGAGAATACAACTCCAACGGATTTGCAAATTTCTGCAAATCACAAGGGATTATCATGCAAACTACATCCAAGTATACTCCACAACAGAATGGAGTGGCTGAAAGGAAAAATCAGACAATAATGAACATGGCAAGAAACCTACTCAAAAAGAAATGTTTGTCAAATATTTTTTGGGCTGAAGAAGTAGCATGGTCAGCTTATATCTTGAATAGATTTCCAACCACAAGTCTAAAGATGAAAGTCCCTCAAGAAGCATGGAGTGGGACAAAGCTAAATGTTGCGCATGTAAGGACATTCAGATGCATATCATACGCTCACATCCCTTCCGAATTAAGGAAGAAACTGGATGATAGAAGTGAGAAATGTATCTTCACTAGATATAGTGAAACATGTAAATCTTATAGGCTTTACAATCCAATCTCAAAGAAACTAATTCTCAGCAGAGATGTAAAATTTCTGGAAAATCAACTCTGGAATGAATCTGAAAATTAGCAAATGGATAGTCAAAATCCATTGTTGCCCAGTTCTGTAAAAACAGAAAATTCATGACAGCCAATACCTCAACCTGCTCTTCCAAGATTGAAGGTACAAGGGCAACCTAAAAATTCTCAGGATAACTCAACTTCCAGCAGAGACTCATCCTTTGAACTTCAAAATCAGAGAACTCGAAGTTTGAGAGAAATCCATCAGCAGTTGGATGACATTGAACAACACAATATTTTTGCATTAATGTCATGTCAACCTACATATTTTAAAGAGGCAGCTAAGGAGCCACATTGGGTTCAATCCATGAACCAAGAGATTGACTCCATTGAGAAGAACAAGACATGGGATCTTGTTGATCTGCCCAGACGCAAGAAGAGTATTGGTGTCAAGTGGGTTTACAAAACTAAACTCAATGAAAAAGGGAAAATTTAAAAACAGAAGGCAAGACTTATTGCCAAAGGATTCTCACAACAACCAAGTACTGACTATGGTGAAAATTTTGCTCCAGTAGCAAAGTTAGACACTGTAAGGACTCTATTGGCCATAGTAGCCCAACACAAATGGAAAGTATACCAGATGGATGTCAAGTCAGCTTTCCTGAATGGTTTCTTAGAAGAAGAAGTTTGTGTCAATCAACCACCTGGATTTGAAGTCCAAGAGCAGTCAGCCAAAGTATATCGGCTGAAGAAAGCCTTGTATAGCTTAAAGCAAGCTCCAAGAGCTTGGTATGAAAGAATTGACACTTACCCGATCAAAAGTGGTTTCAACAGAAGCCAAAATGAGCCAACTCTTTACACCAAAACGGATCAGGACGGTAAAATTTTGATTGTATGTTTATATGTTGATGACATGATATATACTAGAAATCTTGAGTTAACAAATTTTAAACATGCCATGCAATCTGAGTTTGAGATGACAGATCTTGGCATAATGAAATATTTTTTGGGCATTGAGGTTGATCAATCAACCAAAGGAATTTTTGTCTGTCAGAAAAATTATGCAACAGACATCATCAAAAGATTCTGCATGGAAGAATGCAATCCAACAGAAACACCTATACCCCTAGGCACAAAATTGAGCAAGAAAGATGAAGGCTCTACAGTGGACCCTACCCTATACAAAAGTTTAGTAGGCAGTTTGTTGTATCTTACAGCAACTAGGCCTGATATTATGTATGCAACCAACCTTGTTTCCAGATACATGGAATCCCCCAAAGATTCTCACTGGAAGATGGAGAAACAGATTCTGAGATATGTTGCAGGAACTTTCAATTTTGGCTTATGGTACACTAAATCTGATGATCATCATCTTTCTGGTTACACAGACAGTGATTTTGCAGGCAACCTAGATGATAGGAAAAGAACTTCATGACATGTTTTTCACCTGGGCACGAACCTGATTTCATGGGCATCAAAGAGGCAGCCAATTGTATCACTATATTCTGCAGAGGAAAAGTATGTTGCTGCTACCTTACCTTCCTGTCAAGCTGTGTGGCTGAGAAGAATATTGAAAGATATGTCACATACAAAAAATGATCCAACTCCTATCTTCTGTGACAACACCTCAGCAATTGCTCTATCCAAAAATCATGTGTTTCACAAGAAAAACAAACACGTTGACACTCATTTTCATTTCATCCATGAGCTAATCAATAATGGTGATATTGCACTTCAATTCTGTGGCTCTTGAGATCATCTCACATATATCTTCACAAAGTCACTGGGAAAATCCATTTTTGATTTTCAGAGACAACACTTGGGCATCATCAATGCTTATGTTTGTAACTGTTGAGTTTAAGAGGGAGTGTTAAATATAATGTAACCTCAACAGCCTGACTATACACTGCCAGTTGTCCTGGCCAGCTCTACTATCATTTCTTGATTTGCTTGAGCCTATTTAGCTCAACTAGATTCCCTTTTCTTAAGTACTCTTTTCTATTATACTTTTTCACTTGCATTCCTAATATACTGAATTATATTTCTGTTCTTCTCTTTCTGTGTATTCTTTGCTTCACATTTTATCAAAAGTCTTAATAGAGTTCATTTGATTATAATATTAGTATCCATTAAATGTATTTCTTGATAGATCCTAAATTCTACTATGAACAGTTCAACTCGATGCATTGACCACATTTCAATGCAGATTTAATAAGAGGACTCAATTCTTCTATTGTATTCCCTAAGGTTATGAGAAACATAGAAGGCAGTTGAATATCTTACAAATTCATGAATCCACAATCTTGATGATGGCATAAAATTAGGTTTCTATCTTAAATGCCAATAAAAAAGAAGAAACTATGATGTTTTTCTTCCACGATGAAATGAAAAAGCAAAGGGATGGTGACTTCAACATTGCAGATTTGGTGAACCACTTGCATAGTCAGCTGAGATCTAATAGATATTTAATTGACTTATGTTGATGAATTTTAGGATATGGCAATGGCTCAAATTGCTTTTTTAACGTGTGTGCTCTAATTTTCATGAAGAATATGGATTTGCTCGTAGGTAGATTCCAAATAGTTGAAAGAGGGGTTTCTTTTCTATTCCAATAAATTAGAGATCCATTTTACAAAGAATTTCTAGCAGCAGATGATAATCATGACTTCTCTTCTGGAACTAGCAGGGTAATTTTGTTTCATCAGTTCCAAAATTTTCAAACTCATAATGGAACAATAAACTAGCGAAGGGTGTCACGGGGCTTCTCTAAATTGTATCTATAGACTAGTCTCATATTTAGATAAGATCAAATGTTTCTTGAAATTGAGGATTAAACCATTATCAAAACAATTTTTGGTCATAGAAGAAAATATTTTT
Organism: Picea glauca; assembly: GCA_000966675.3. NCBI lineage: Eukaryota > Viridiplantae > Streptophyta > Pinopsida > Pinales > Pinaceae > Picea > Picea glauca. Next base: position 713,817 of record JZKD02S1675850.1, read on the forward strand.
TGAAGCTTACATACTGACTGCTAGAATGATGACTTTTAGCAGTGGCAATAAAAGTATAGGCAGAAATATAACATGAAATATGAAGAGGAAATATATCAAAATATCTTTTAATGACCAACAAATAACAATCTAGTAGATCATTCCAAAATATAACTTATTGGTTCCGACCCACCCCGCTCCCCTGTTCCTTGTTTCGAGGTCGTCAAAGCAAAGGTTAGCACCATCCCGTCCAAGCCCAAAGTATAGGAGCCGTGTGGAGGGAGCTGTCAACCGGAGACCGAGCCAAAGCGTCTGAAAGGGAAAAATCTGAAGTACACTAAATAAAGGAACGTCAACGGTGAGGAAATATAACATGCAAGATTTGGATGAAACAAATCAAAAGCTTTTCCAATGACCAGAAATATGGTAGATCATTTGTCCATATCTCTTGTTTCTCATTGCACAATGATGCTAAATATACAGTTCTTTGCAGAAGAAAAAAATCTACTTAATAAATGCTAGCCTAATAATTACTCTATTATATAAACTGATAAGCAATAAGTACGTTTCCCTACTCATATCATTTCCCTTATTTTACATGGAAAACATCCATGCTTTTCAACTAGTTTACAAAATCAAGGTCTATTAAATTTGACAAAACATTGAATAATACTATGGTGTGTCACATATACAAATGCAATTCATGTGCATCAATAACTATTGAGCTAGCTTCAACAAGTAAACAATGATTATAGAAGATAAGAGAAAAAATAGCAGTGCAAAGTGCAAGAGAGAAACATTGATATTGACGAACTCCACAATTGACCTTTGTTGCCCTTCGATCGAAGTAGTGTCATCACTAAAATGGATTTTTCTTGCTAACAGATATGCACCATTACCAATAGGTGTCAAATCACCAAGTTTATTGGTCACTGATATAGGAGTAAAATGGGCACTCAATGTAGACCAAAAATTTGTTGTTTCTATCCTTTCCTTTAAATGCTTTAAATTAACACAAGGTCTCAAGAAGTTGGAAAATTTAGTCACTAGTTATTGTTGTTCCAATAAACTAAAATTCCCATTACAAATGAAAAATGATGACCCAAATTGTAAAAAGAAGAAATCATTACAATTTAAAGATGTTTCCTTCATATCAACTTGTACTTCTTCACTAAAATCTGGTGCTAAACAAAACACTATGATGAGTGATACACAAGCATTGATATATGTGTCATCCTTAAAAATTTTATCTACATTGGAATTTTTATAGTGAGCACTCAATCCATTTTTCAAAACTATCATGTTGTGGAATAGAGACATTAATACATAGACAAAATGATAAATATATAGAAATAAAAACAGAGGTTTCTATGTATTTTTTGCTTTCTCGTCATAAAAAACTGTCAAAAAGTATATTTGTAATAAAATAACGAATTCATTTATGAGGAGTTATAGAAAGGGGCTAACATAGTTTTTGCATCGATTAAATTTACTTTTGTGATTCTTAGTATATCTTGAAACTTTTTTTGCAACCTGAATGATGTAGTTTGGAAAGAGTATTTTACAACTACACTAGAATCTAATTCCAAATAAAAGATCTATGGATTCATCTTGAATATGAAATATAGGTAGCATGAATGTGAAATTGTTTCCATTCATGTGAATTTGACATTATTTATTTTCCATGATGATGCAGGAGCATCGCTCCACCACAGCAATGCGCCAGCAAGCCAACGCATAGACGTGCAATGGAGAAAGGCAGAGGCATTGACCCTCCCATTTTTAAATTCGAAATATGATCCTATATGGATTTGTGTTGTAAGGATGATAAATGACAAGCCATATCTTTGTACAGGCAGTGGATAGGGTCGCCTTAAATGGTTGAATGTAAGCAGGTCTAGATCGTAGTCAGGTCTATATTTTTATTTATGTCATGAGTCATAGGAGTATGGTGTCATAACTGAGACAATGATGGAACTAAGGCGGTGAAGAGGATAAGCTCGTAGAGCCATTGTTTTGTAAAGAGAGAGAGACATATTTGTAGAGAGGTTGGATAGGAGAAGAAAAACTCGAGAGAGGTTTGATAGCAGAAGCATAACTTGAGAGAGAGTTAGATTAGGAGAGGCTGAGAGAACTAGGTATCTGTTGATGTCCATTTTTTGTAAACATTTGTATAGACACACAGAGATAATAGAAAAGCAGTTTTTCTTGCACATAGTGTGGTTATGTATTTGTGTTCATTATATTTTTTTATGCATTTCATGAATGAATGTGTGAACTAGTGAAGTAACAATTAAGTTTCAATTGTTTCTCTCATTTGAGTTCCCAAGTGCAAGGAGTGCACGTAGTCCACAAGGAGTGCATTGACAGAGGTGAGTTAACCTCAGAGAATCTCAGGAGAGATATCGTTGAACCTTCATTAGTAGAAGTGCAAGGAACGCACAGGAAGAACCCTGTGTTGAGTTCGAAAAGAAACACAGTTATCGAGAACTCTGTAAAGCTCTGTTAGGCGGGCATCGAGCAGGTGCAAGCATGTAAAGAGAGAACTCTTTGTCGAGTTCACAGAGAAGAGTATCATAGGAACATACTCATAGAGATGTTGATCACTCTATAGAGCTATGAAAGGTGTGCATTGAGCAGGAGGAACGCCATGAGGGAGAGAATAATTTATTTTCAAGAAATCTTTCGGATCTTATTTTGATGAAATCCCAGAAACGCAAGGAGTGTGTGGGAGATTGAAATCCTCAAGGATATCAATCTCAAAAGTGATAATGAAAGAAGTGCATAGGAGACAGAATTATTCCAAGTCCTAAAACTCAGAAGAGATAACACATTTAAGAGCACAAGAAAGATCCAGACAATCGAGTTCATAAGGAGAAAGTTCAAAGATCGAAGCCTTTGAACATTGACAAAAATCTTCCAAGTCAGAAGAATTCAAAAGCTTAGGAGGAGGAGCTACAACAGTCGTTGGATTAGATGCGAAATAGGAGATTTGGATCATTCGATCTACGTCCAGTGAACAAAGGAGAACGTCAAGGAGAGGAACATATCCCATTTGTTGGATCTGAGCGCAAAGGACCAGCAACCATCGGATCTAGAGGTAAGTGCACGAGACTTAATCCTTCTGTGCATAGGAGAGTGGACTTGTCAAAGTCCCGAAGTGAGAAGGGACCGTCCATCATCAAGGAAGAAAGGTGGCATGAGAACCACAACTCCGGGAGTTTTTGGACAAGGAGAGATCAGAATCCTCGAAGGCACGAAGTGGGTCCTAGCCATTGATCGCCAGGGGGATATGTGTTGATAGATCAGACTCTCTGGGTAAAATCACTCCAGGAGAAATGAGTTCATAGGAGTTTGAGACTCCCAAATCCTGAAGCACCAAAGAACCAAAGAGATCTGGACCGTTAGATCCAAAAAGTGTACATAGTGAAAGATCATGAACTCTGGGAGAAAAGCGAAGCAGAAGTTTGGATTTGAAATCGCCGGAGCCTGAATAGCCAAAGAAGCTAGAAGTTGTTGATCTAGGTTGGACAGGTGTCACCAAATTGTGAACTTCGGAGGATCGTACTCTGAGGTTTCTGAGGAGTTATGTTTCCAAATATCCCAAATCACCGAAGCCCGAAGCATTCAGGGCCATAGATCCCAAAGGAAAGGACATGGATCGTTGATATGCGAGGAGATTCGTGGAGGACAAAGATTCACTCCATTCGACAACCGTTGGATCAGGGAGCACAGGTGTCAGAGGATCCGACAGTCCGGAAGGATTCACTCTGGAGATTTGAGATTGTCAAAGGCCGAAGTCCCAAATCAGATGACAACCATTGATCTAGAAGTGGACATGTGGTGCCAGACCCAGAATTTCGGGTATGAAGCACTCCGAAAGAAAATAGAGGGTGAAAGCACCAAAGTCTTGAAGGAGATCTCGATCATTGATCGAGGAGTAGGTCGAAGGACCGTTGATTTGGTTGAGGGGGAAAAAGTCCCGAAATGGGAGCAAAACTGTCCATTGAGGAGGACGCATGGTAGAGGATCTGTCATTTCGGAGAAATCTCATCGGAAGAAACGAGAGTTTGAGAACTGATATTCCTGAAGGCCAGACTCACGAAGGAGATCCTGGTTGCATATTTAAAGGGACAGTTTTCGAAATATATTCCACTCTGAAAGATTT
>JZKD02S1675850.1:718013-770453 GCA_000966675.3 Picea glauca
CTAGAAGTGGACATGTGGTGCCAGATCCAGAATTTCGGGTATGAAGCACTCCGAAAGAAAACAGAGGGTGAAAGCACCAAAGTCTTGAAGGAGATCTCGATCATTGATCGAGGAGGAGGTCGAAGGACCGTTGATTTGGTTGAGGGGGAAAAAGTCCCGAAATGGGAGCAAAACTGTCCATTGAGGAGGACGCATGGTAGAGGATCTGTCATTTCGGAGAAATCTCTTCGGAAGAAACGAGAGTTTGAGAACTGATATTCCTGAAGGCCAGACTCACGAAGGAGATCCTGGTTGCATATTTAAAGGGACAGTTTTCGAAATATATTCCACTCTGAAAGATTTCCATATGGAGGAAAGAAAAGTTGAGAGTTGAAACTTCCGAAGGCCGGACAACTGGAATCAACTGTAGTCGTTGATTTAGAAGGGAGCTATGTGTCGATAGATTGTGGAGATTTGGGATCACGCGTGGAAGGAGGAAAGAAGGTAGGAAAACGATATTAGATCGTAGTCCTTAATTGTGGATTATCATCAAGGGGTCAGATATCGACGAACGAGATGGATTGCGGGGCCAAAACTTGCTCGGAGGATAAAAATATCAGAGTGGGCTGCAATTTCAACCATGATTTTAATAAAGGAATATGTGGCAGTGGTAGGTGAATTGCAGGGCTAAACGCGGGTTGGCCTTAAACCACTCTTTCCCACACCCGCAATCATGTGTTTGCGCAAGGACACACCCCAGGGCGATATGAAGGAAGGGGCTAATGAAAAAGGGGATAGCACTTAAAACTTGGTGTTTTGGAAGCAGGTAGGAATAGCCCGTAGGTGTGTCAAAACCTGCACCCAGAAGGAAAGGGGACATGTGTATGATTGTTTTGGGTTCAATCAGGAGCCCGAAGAGTTGATCTAACTCATTATATTGAAATATCCTAGACTGGGAGGTCGTAGAACCCCAGGAGGGTAGGGGGTCTGCATCACATGAGAGTGCATATGATATTTCTAATAATATCCTTGTATTCATATAATGTTCTCTGTAGATTCGAGTTGGTTAACAGGGATTGATTGAAAAATATTGATAATCTACAACCAACAAAATTAAATCCACCTTAACATTTAAAGTATAACTTGATCAACACACAAATCATACATATTTAATAGATACTCTAGTTAGCACCAAAACAAATATCTTGGGTATAGATTAGTTTCTCAGAACTCCAATTTTCAATGCAAAATATTGCTCATAACATGCATATTTAATAGAAACTAATGTTAACACAAAAACAAAGACCTCGGGTATTGATTAGTGGCTCAAAAACTATAATTTTTAATGAAAATTATTGTTCACATCATTCTTGCAATCAAAATTGAGAGACACTTATAGAGTTTGTTCAAAATTTGAAGATGAAAGAGCTCATGGTGATCCAGAAAATAACAAAGATATACCTCTTTCCATTGATTGCATATATGATGAAGGTTAGATTTTAGAACTTGAAACACAAATTGTCCTCAACAATTATTCTATATTTGAAATTGAAATAAATACTTTTACATGTCAAGGAGTTCCTATAGGTTTGTTGGTTTGGTCATAATTTATGAATTTGATTTTATTTCATCTTCTATTTTTTTATTATGATCATTACCTAGATTTCTGGTTGACCAATTTGATAATTGAATGAAGGACATATTATGGAGGTTAGAACGTAAGAGCCTTGAATTTTTTTTGTGTTTTTATCAACCAATAATTAGTCATGCTATGAATTATAGATAGTAGCATGTTTTCCATGTGTATTTGTTGAGTACACAGAGACACATAGTAGAGTGGAATCACTGAATGACTGGTGACATTGAAGTTTGGATAATGACAAGTGGCTTGGTAGGATTGATTGATTACATGGGTGTGTCTTTACTGTATTTGTTTTTAAGTATGTTGATATGACATGAGTGTTGAGGATTTGATTTGGTTTATTTTCTATGAAATCATTTGCTTCACTTTTTCAATGTGTTTTGAATTTTAGTTTTCAGTCATTTTGGTGTGTTTGTCTTTAAAATTTTACAATTTTTTTATTTATTTTGAGTCGATAAGTGTTCATAAGAGCTAGGTGACCACAATGAAAGGTGTTATCATTCATTTTGAAGTTTTGTAAAAGAACAACCCAAACAACAAATGTGTGACACAACTAGGAATATCTATCATTGTCACCTCAATAGATATCCCCCTCGATTTAGTGAAGGAAAAGTCTGACACAAGGGACGCTTCCTGGGTGACCCTAGGGGGATTGCAAGGGGGGAAGCAAGGAGCTATAAGAAATTCCTGATAGTCAAGGTGAAGGTGAGACTTTATGATTGGGGAAAGAGTCTTTGGAATTGGTTAGTGGTTTCCAAGGACATGTACTTGCAAAACTGTATTAGAGAAACCAAAAAAAGGCAATGTATGACGATAGAAGGCTCAAAACAAATGGGGAATCAAAGAAAAACATTAATGTATGAAAATTGTATAAGGAAATATATATCAACAATAAATACATTATGACAGCTGCAAATTAAACCATCAAAATCAAGTATACGATGTTGGAAAATAAAGCTAGCAAATAGTAGACAATCTTCCAATGTGTTTGAACCAAAACTTTGATAGCAAGGGAGGGTTGTTAATGATTGTTATAAATTTTTTTTTATAAATAATTTATGGATGTAGATAATTTTTTCTACAACGGAAAGTTCTAGCCACTAAAATCAATAAGTAAGCCACCCAAACAATATCTCTTAGACAATAGCTCAAACATCATAGCTTACAAGTAAATTTCAGCGGTAGAATAATTGTAAAAGAGTAAGAGACAGTGAGTTTGTTGCAACCCTAATGATTGTAGCTTAATGTTTATTACAACAATTGTATCAGTTGGTAAATCAAGATGCCCTTAGGGAACAAGATAGCTTAAAGCATGTAAAATTTAGACCCAACCTTAAACAATTCAATATATTTAAATTCACATTTAACAATGCAGCAATATTCAATCTCCAAAGAAAATTAGTGCCTTATCTATTGGTTTATGGAGTCTCTGGATTTAATATAGGGTTTACTAGTCTTCTAAGGGTTTAATCCCTTTTACTCCCTATAGAAAAAAAACCTTAGCAAGGTCTTTCTACAAGGGTGTAATCCCTTTTACTCCTTGTAGCAATCCTTGAGCACTTTTAATAGAAATAGAAGAAAAATCCTTGATGGAGGGTCTATTCCCTTATACTCCTCTAAGGGTTTGACAAAATAACCTTGAAATCAAGAAGATACACAAAAAAGTGTAGAAATACCTTACTTAATCCAAGAGATAGCATGAAAAAACCTTATCAAATATATTCCACCAAATTGCCAAGAAGAAGCATCCAAGAGAAGTCACTATCCTTTCTTCCACGAATAGACAAATAAAGTTTCCATTTTTCACAGGAGATGAGATAGAGTGAATTTCCCAAGAGGGGCCGGAATTTCAATCCAAGATTTATGTAATTATCAAGTGATGAGATATGAAAATGAAAAGGAGACGGCCTCTATTTATATGAGGCCATATAAACAAATTTTTCCACATTAAATTGTCAAAAACAAATTAAAAGAGGGTCCACAGCCTTTATTTTCCCTTACAATTTGTGAATAATAGAAATACATAAGATAAAACCCTAAATAGGGTGATGTCATTCCCTAGAAAGGTGACATGAGCCCTAGAAATGAGAATTTGATCTTCAAAAAGAAGATAGTTCGGCCTCCAAAGGCCATTATCCATCATCTCATGTGTTAGAGTGTCATGCCATGAATCTCCTTCCTTCAAACCACATCACATCACCTCTGCAACCATCAAGCCCACAAAACCCTAGCCTCCAAATGACATGAAGGGCTTAGAAGGTGACACCCTATGCCATGAAAGGCCAACATCTAGGTGCCAAGTGCTATGATTTGATCCTCAAATTTTTTCAAATGGCCTCCAAAGGAAACATCATTTATCCCTTGCACATAAAGCCTATGCCTCCAAAGGTCAATGTCCAAGTGTCAAGTTCTATGATTTCATCCTCAAATGTTTTCAAAGAGCCTCTGAAGGAAACATCATTTGTCCCTTGCACATAAAGTTTTCGGGGTCCTCTTCCCATCCTGTGGGGTATGACATCTATCCTTGGGGTTTTAAGCCACTCATGAAGGTCAAAATGGCATAATTCTTCCATCGATAGATTTCACTGAGCAAGGTCTTGCAAAGACAAATAGGTACGCCCTCTAGGGGTCTACAATTCACATGTATCATGCCAAGTAAGCCACATTTAATAAAGGAACCACCCAAAAATGTGTATCAAGTTCCCCCCTTTCAAATTAAACAAATTTTCAAATACCTTATTAAATTTTCCAAATTTAAGTATGGAAGGGTTGTCACAGTTCCATGTTGGGTAGATCAATCCCCAAGTCAAGGAGTGTTTCCCAAGAATACCCTCTCTGATTCATGTAATGAGTATGGGGTGTATGGGGGTAACAATTTTGGGCATGGGGTTCTTGACATATCAAGAGATAATATTGTCTTATTTATGGGTGCCTTTGTGGAGGGTGTGTTGCATCCCTCATTTGTAATGCAACCTTTTACCAAGCCCTTATTTTCATTTAATTTATGATGGTACAAAACATTGAGTGCTATGTACAATGGAAATTATTGAGGACTCTAATGCCACTTGAAGTTAGGAACAGATTGAGTGTCATGTGAAAGGAAATTAAAGACACCAAAAATGCATTTCCCCAACAAGAGATATATTTATTAATTATGTGTTTTATTTTTTAAAGGTCCTTAATTTTTTTATGGAGAAACATTTCATTTCTCTCAAGACCTTAGGGAGAGCATATAGATTGATAATTTATGGATTTTAACCTTTTCCAACTACAACAACTATGTGCCTTTATCCCCTTCTTCCCATTAAATGAGGTATAATCCATTATTGGTGTCAATAAGCCTAGAAACCTAAAATATGAGGAAACGAAAGGGAAAATGTGTGGAAAGTGGTAAGTATATATGGGAATGGTATGATGACCCTTCAAGGAGACCCCCTAGTAGAAAAAATTTCCCCGAGGGTGACCCACTTACTAGGAAACCATGTCAACCACTAAGGTGAAATGAGGAAAAAGGTATAATTTCCAATAAAAACTTTTCATAATCAATAAAGGACTCTTGGAAACATGCTAAAATGCTTCAATTATTAAAGTGACAATTACCACAAGACCTAACTTCTTACCTCATGAAGAAATACCTACTATCCTCTATGGGCCAAGATCCCATGGTGGACTCTGCTACCTTGATGTTGATAAATGGTGATGTGGTGGAGAGAAAGGGATTTGTCTAGTGATATGGGTCTCGAAACCCCGTGTCTTCAACCTACAAGAGTCAAGAGATCATCTCCTTAGTTACCCCTAGCCTTGGGAGGTAACATCTAGCCCCTACATGGGGACATGTGCTCACCATAGAGTACATGAGAACCTAACCATCTCTTGGTAAGACCTATTCCTACACATACTCAATCAATGTATTAGAGAATCAAGGGATGGATTTCTATCGCTTTATTCATATAATCAAAACTTCAAAATTCCCAAATTGACAACTATTCCTTAAAAATAAAATTTTGCATTTTTTCAATAAGTTCTAACTAACATGTAATATGATTGAATCAAATGCATCACAACAACTATGCATAAATTTAGAAACACAATATGTAAATCGAATCATGAAAGAAAATGCAACTACACTAAGATGAACACACAAATTCAATGTAGGAAAGAAAATGACCTACGTACTTACTTAGGGAATCTGGCCTGTGGAAAACAAGTCCTTAAGATGTCAGGTGAAATCATACATAAAATTCAACCAACTAATAATCTCGTCAACGTATCTCCCCATTGCCTAATTATGTAATAAAACAAGGTTAAGTCGAGCACATAATAATCATGAGCATAAATGAGAATGTGATCAATCATAGAAATAAACTCAAGGAGGTGGGTGGGAGAGAGACAATCTGTCTAGAAAGAATATCCACAAGCCTAATCAATATGTATTTGAATAGGAGTGTTGCATATATACAACAACTCTTCTTCATAACCACTTCTAATATCACCATTCCTAGAAGGCTAAGAGGAGACGTAACCCCCCCAAAAAATATTATGATTTACGAGAAAAGGGACAATAATAGATCATGAAATATTGTTGGACACATTGGTATGATATTTTCATTGATTTCAACATGGTGCAAAAGAATCCAGTATAGAAACAAAGCTCAGAAGAGATGGCACATTTGAAGTAACACAAGAGTCTGAGTTCTGTGAGTGAACAAATCCTTTTGTAAAGGATCGAGTTACAAGAAGTTGTTCATTCTTGGTTTGGGACAAACCAATATCGTTAGATAGACATAAAGTCAAATGTTGGGAAGGATTAAATCTCAAATTTTAGATTAGCATATTGAACCATCAAATCACACTAAAGGAAATAAGGTGCTCAACTCCGGCGCTAACCACTCCGGTGAAAAGGAGTTTGAAATAGGTAATTTTATGCAAAGGTCGAATCCCTGAATTCATGAACTCTCATTGACCATCGAATAAGAGGAAGAATAAGAGATCCCATCAACTGTTGATATGGAGTGAAAATATTGAAACTATTAGAGCGCACTGAGGAAGAAGGTGGTCAACTACAACCTTCACCTACTCTAGCAATAAGCAGCTCAGATAAACCAAGAACTCCTGAACCCTAGAGTTTTGGAGTAATTAAATGCCATAGGATTAATATAGTTGAAAATATATTGTAGTAGATCTATTCGACAGTTTGGAAATCATCGAAGGATGGTATAAAAGTGCCAAACTCCTGAAGCCATGAAATACCAAAGCCATGAAGTGAGACATGTGGAAAAAGAAAAATATAACACGTGGCCGAATCGACTATTGACAAGTGTTAAAGAATAGTTGGAAAATTAGGTATACGAAAGTCACAAATCATGGTGACACATGGCAACCACTCAGGAAGTGCCACATCAACAGTGACATCAGCAAGCTACATCACACAAGGACTACATCCTCTAGGGATATTCAACTTCTCCTACTAGATAAAATATCTGAAGCACCGAAGGTCGAAGTCAGAAATTAATGTTTTGTCGTTGATCTAAGATCCTATGGAATATTTATTGACCGTCAGATCAATTATAGTGGAAGGATAGAGTAAGCTTGAATCACGAAGTAACGCTAACCATTGATCTACTTCGGGAGAATTCTTGACTGTTGATCAAGCATAGTGGAAGGATAGTGTAATACGAGGTGTTAACTGACATCAGGTGGTCACCACCATTATTTGAATTATTCGGTAGGTAAACCTCTAGAGGGATTTCTCTACTCTAGAGTCCTGGAGCCATGAATAGTCAAAGTCCTAGACTGAATGAGAATCGTTCATCTCAACTCCTAATTAAGTCCTAACCGTTGATTTTTTTGAATCCTCTAGATAAGCCAAGATCGTCCATCTAACAAAAGATTAAATATTTACCATCTGATCTACTAGAGAATACAGTATATGCACTTCAACAAAATGTACTCCAGGAGGATTGAATGAATGCAAAAGTCGCAAGTCCAGAAGGACAAAGTACTGGAGAACCTGGTTCCAACACCGGTCACATGATAAGGTAAATAAGCTAAAGGGGCTATAAGTAAATAATCCCTCAGATGTTTGAATACAGTCCCACATAGAAGAATAGGGGAGGAAGAATAAAGCGTTAATATAACAATGCTTGGAATGGATAAGCTCGTAGTTTCAAGCTTCCAGTGACATGATTTTTGGATGAAGGAAGCGCTATTGATTAATACTCGAGTTCAAAACAATTCGAGAACTATAGACTAATGAAATGATATGTAGTCATGATTAAAGAAGAGTTAATCATGAGCATCATGAATAAATAATAAAAAGGAAAAATGATATTATTTAAGGTTTAATATTATCATTCAAGTGAAGAGGTAAAATGGTTCAAAGTTCAAATAAAGGGACAGAATGCTTCAAAGCTCACACTAGTTAGAAGAATATATAAACAAGAAACAATGGTGAGAAGAAAGTGTCTCTACACTCTAGATCAGAAGTTCAAATGCATAAGCATAGTCCAAGAAGAAGAATCGATGGTACTTATGCAGTGAGGGTGGAAGGGAGGAGCAAGGAAGGATTCATATCCTTTACTAAGTAAAGTGTGAAAATAAGGGAGTTTGTGATTCTTGGGGTTGGTGACCTAAATAAAAGGGAGTTGGTGCTACCTAGGGTTGGTTCCATAAAACAAGGGATTTGGTGCTTCCTAGGGTTGGTGTCCTAAAGAAGGGGATTTGTGTATGCAATATTTATGCTCTAAAAAAGGATTGGTGTCCTTCACTATCTTATAATATTATTTATAAAACTTTATCATTCCTATTAATTATATTTATATAATTTATTTTAAATACAAGTCCATTTTTTATCTATTATGGTGATTGATAAAATACGAAATAAAATGCTAATTGTTTAAAAATGTAATATTGATTCACCCCCCCTCTCAGTATTTTCAACAATTGGTATCAGAGAAAGTGCCTTCAAAACAGTCTAATAACTGAAAGGTATATATTGAAAGAAATGGATTAGAAAGAAGGAATGTCTTCTAACAAAGCACCATTGTTTAAAAAAGGTGGTTATGCTCTCTAGAAAATAAAAATGAAAAACTAGTTGTCGGCTTTGGGTTTTGATGTTTGGAAATATGTTATATATGGTTACACTGCACTAGCTACTCCATCCAAAGATACTACAGGAAAGAAAATTTGCAATGACAACTCAAGAGCAGTTAACTCCATTCTAGGAGGATTGGCAAATTTTATATGTGTGAAGGTAATGCATTGTAACTCAGCTATGGAAATCTGGGACAAATTGGAGGTTGTATATGAAGGAGATAGAAAATTCAAGGTAGCCAAAATACAAACCTATAGAGATCAATTTGAAAATTTGAAGATGAAAGAAGAAGAGAAAATTGTTGAATACTTTCATAGGGTATATGAAGTAGTTAACTCAATTAGAGCAGCAGGACAAGAACTTACTGATAAACCTATTGTACAAAATATATTAAGGTCATTACTTATGAGATATGATGCCACGATTTCCACAATTGAAGATAGACTAAAACTTGAAAAACTCAGAATAGATCAACTTCATGGAATTTTTAAAGCATATGAGATGAGAATAGGTAACGAAAAACCATAAAAAGGAGAAACAACCTTTAAATAATTTAATACAAAGATGAGGCAGGATAAAAAGACCAATGACAAGTTATCAGATATATCTGATGTAGAAATTGCCAACGTCATGAAGATACTCAAGAAAGGGACTGTGAAATACAAAGGAAATATTCCTCTAACATATTTCACCTATGGAAAAATTGGACACTTTGCCAATAAATGTCCCTATCCTAAGAAGGAGGAAAGTGATGATGAAAGAACCTTCAAATATCAGAATAAAACCAAAACAAAAGATAAAAGGAAGTTCTACAAGAAGAATAAAACTTTCTTTACCCAAGAAGAGAGTACCTCATCTGAAAAAAGTGAAGAAGAGGAGCCATAACTTCTATCTATGGGAATGAAAATGCAAGATGATAATCATTTAGAATATGAAGAAGAAGTGAACCTCGAGGAAGAATTCATTCATGCAATTGAAGAACTAAGAAAATCTAAAATGCAAACAAGTTACTAAGGGAACAACTTCTAGATATTGAAGAAGCTACTAAATCAAGAGAAAATTAGGTTTCCAAAACCATTAATGAGTCAGAACAATTGATTATTAAGTTAAAAACTCAATTCAAATAAACGAAAATAAAAGAATAAATTTTGAATAAAGAACTCAATGAAAAACAACAAATATGTAAGATGTTGGAGGATTAAATAGTTCAACTAAAAGGGAAACTAGAAAAAGAAGATATTACGTCTAAGTTTGAAAACAACTCAAAAATCCTGAATAACATTCTTAGCAGTCAGACATCATCAAATGATAATACATGACTAGGATATGATCCCTCTACAGAACAAGAAAATGACAAAAGAAACTATGGATATATTCTTAAGAACCCCATAAGAATACAAGAAAACAAGATAAGAACAATACCATTGAAAACTATCCCAAATAAACAAAAATATGGACTTCCTACCAAATAAAAAGATAAAGAGAAGAATAGAATCATCAAAAGGAATCCCTCTAACAAAAATCAATATATTTTCCTTGGTTATTGTTATTCCTGCAAACAATTTGGAGATAAAGAAATACACTGCAAAGCTTATAGAAAGTACAATCCAATATATGTTCAACGATATGAAAATAATAAGGATAATTCAGAAAGAAGAAATTATAACTCCTTCTCTCCCTTACAAGATTACAATGTTGAATGTTAGAAATGAAACAACTATGGTCATAAAGTTAGCGAATGTAGATTGTCAAAATATGACAAAAGGATAAATATTCCCAATAATGAAAAGGCATGGAAGAAAAAAAAACCAGAGTGCAATGTAGCCCTTTATGCAAGAAACCAAGGATGTCAGTGGTATATAGAAAGTGTATGTTACAAACACATGAATGGAGATCAAAGCATGTTTCTCAAGTTAAAAAAGAAATGAAAATGAAAAGTAACATTTGGAGATAATATGTCAGCCAAAATACTCAGAAAAGGCATTCTCAGTTAAGGAAATAACAAAAGAAAAGTAGAAGATGTACATCTGGTAGAAAATATCAAGACTAATCTCATAAGTTTAAGTCATACAAGTGATCAAGGTCACATACTTACTTTTTATTCTCATAAATTTCAGATCAGAAAAAAGGACACCGGAAATCTAGTAGCAGTTGCACCAAGAACATCGAGCAATGTGTACATCCTTAATATAGATGAAGGAGAAAATTGTTGTTTATGTCAAGAAGGTGAAAGTTGGTTATTGCATAGAAGGTTGGGGAATTTAATCATTCACAACTTGATCAAATCCAACAAGAAGGAGGAAGTAAGGGATCTACCAAAAGTTATTAAGCCTTCATATTCTATTTGTAAACATTTTCAAATAGGGAAGAAAACAAGAGTTAGGTTCAAAACAAAAGAACATTCCACAAAAAAACCATTAGAACTTATTCACACATATCTATGTGGACCTACTAGAACTAAAAGTACTTATGGTGAACATTATTTTATGTTTATCATTGATTATTACACCAGATTGACCTAGGTATACCTTGTAAAAGAAAAATCAGAAGCCTTTGAGAAGTTTAAAACATACAAAGCCCTTGTAGAGAATGAAACAGATCTCAAAAATAAATTTCTAAGATCAGAAAATGGAGGATAATTCACCTCTAAAGAGTTCATTCAATTATGTGAAAATCATGGTATGAGAAGACAGTTTTCATCTCCCAGGACTCCTCAACAAAATAGAGTGGTAGAAAGGAAAAAAGAACAACTCAAGAAGCTTCAAGAACCATTTCAAATGAAGCCAAGCTTCAAGACAAATTTTGGAGTGATACAATATAAAAAGAAGTCCACATATTTAATAGACCTCCACTGAGACCCAACCATGAAAAAACTCCTCATGAGCTATGGTTTGGCACTCCAACATCTATAAAACACTTTATATTTTTTGGAAGTAAATGTTACATTAAAAATGATGAAGAAAATTTAGGGAATTTTGATCCAAGATCTGATGAAGAGATATTTTTAGGGTATTCACCTAACAAGAAAGAATACAAATGTTATAATCTTAGACTACTAAATATAGTGGAAAGTGTCAATTTAAAGATAGATGATCTAAAACAAAAGAAGAGTATATCCCAAGACATATCAAAAATTGATAAAAAAAATCTCAGCAAGAAGATGATGATGTAGAATCTTAGCAAGAAGATGATGATAATGAAACATGTTAGAAACAATTTTTGTCTTGGGCACAAAAGTACCCAGGTCTGAAGGTTGCACGGGAAGTGCCCAAGCGCAGCACAGGAGAATCTCTTTTCTGGTCACAAGTCAAGCGAGTGGGCGAATTTTTGTTGATAGGAGCCGAGATCCACCTATAAAGCTGATCGACGGTCATCGGGTTTTCGGGGCTCCCAAGTTTCCCGGGATTTAGCATAAAAAGTAGCACCCATAGTTCAAGATAGACCTAGGTCGTCCGATCCATTTGGGACATGTGGCATCTAGTCAGCATTTTGGGGATCGATGTTTCGGGAGACAAGGGACCTCCCATTCATTGCAGCTGAAATTGTCGATCGACGAAATTTTTGAGGCACCTTTGGAGCTGAGCCCACGGTCCTAGCGCTAGGTCACGTCAAGAGAGCCTGGGAATGAAGGTAGACCCCCTTTTAAATAACAAATTCTATCCCAACCATTCATATTAAGGACACATGGTGCACATCCGTGCCATGTTGGCATTCAGGAGTTTGAGGGGTAAGCGCTCCTCGTCATTTCACATCTCGAAACCTCAAATCTCGAAGCGCTGAAAGTGCCCAGAATCGAGCCCATGGTTTTGGCGCCTGGTCACAAAGGAGAAGGCCTAGAGGAGGGGCGCTAATGTTTATCATGTGGCAAGACGGGTCCCAAACCTTCGAGAGCGATCTTAGTCGTTCATCCCGGAGGAACACATGGTGCGTGATTAGGTTCTTCACCTTTTCGCCCATTGTGATTTCGAAGCGCAAGGAGCAGCTCTTTCATATCCCCAAAGCGCGAAGTGCCGAAGACATCTCAGACCATGGCCCATAGTATTACTGACTTAGTTCATGACCTACAAATCAGTGGGGGACGCGTGGCGACCGTTAGGCCCTTCCGACATTTTTCCCATCGCGACTTTGAAGAGAAAATACCTACTCCTTCCTATCCACGAACCCCGAAATGCCGAAAGCACATTCGAAGATAAGCGTAGGGTCATGGTTCGTGGTCACTTGATGGAGTATAAAGGGCTGTACAAAAGGGGGCCAAAAGCGTTGAGTTGAGTTTCAGAAGGGGGGCACTGTGTTCTCCAGATGTCGGTTTGACGTGATCTAAATCTCGATACCTGCTTGGAATGAATGAAGAAGAGAGAGGGTGGTTGAAACCTTGCCTCACTCATTAATTGCAAGGTATGGATGTCCCAGCTGAAATTATACCCGAGATGGTCCTCTGTACTGGTTCTTTCCACGGATGCCATGCTGAGTCCTCGACTCGCCAGGGAAGCCTGCGCATGCTAATTCAGCATTTAAGGGCTCAACTACCCCCTGGCGTGAGCCATGCAGAATTAAGGTGGCGTATGATAGAGGAGTGTAGGCCAGATTTGATTGAAGAGACTCATCATCCCGAAATTCTAGTAGGCCTCAGTTGGGAAAATGTTTAGGAGTATATATACTTAGTTTTGATATTTTTCAAAGAATTGATGGTAGAGCGAAGCTCCCGATTTTAAAGTTTTAACAGACACTCTAGTTCTCTGGTTATGCATCTGTATGTAAGATTTCTTGTTTAATGACAGAGAGTTTTCCTACCCCATCTAGTTTTCATCTCATACTGAGGGAGTTCATGATTGATTGATTCACATGAATTATTGCAATTATGTTATGATAAAGGATTTATTGTGGCATTATTGTATTCTCTGGTTTTCTGCGTTTGAATGTAAGAAGATCTTGCGTTTAGATGCCTTCTCCCATAGTCTGTTAGAAACATGATGTTTACGACAGACCTTTGCATCTCTCTGATACAAGTCTTCCCCCTACTCACCCTTAGTACAACTCACTGTCTGAAGTATATCTAAGACCTCACTTTCCCATGCATGCCTGGCCTAGTTTCGGAGTTGAAACAATATCGTTTTGAGTTTACTTCCATTCGATCACCCCTTTTATATGCAAATCGTGACATAAATTGATGGGCGTCGGGCTCTGCTCCTGCTACAATCCAGGGGTGACTTCCGTCGCCAACATTTCTGGCGCTGTTGTCGGGGACGAAGTTAAAAATTTTGCCCAAGACTGAACAACATTGAGCCACTGATTTTGAAGGTGCATTAGGTATCAGAGCCTTTGAAGATTGCTACTGTGCACCTAGAGACTCCATTGTGACGACTCCACTGTGGCGAACCTGTCTTGTCAATTGTGGCTTTCATAAGCAGGCACACGTGGTCCCATCCACAACTGCCTCTATCTACACCTGAAACTGATCTGGAGGTGGTTCTCGGAAAAGGAAAGGCCTCTGAAGGAGAATTTGTCGCCGCCAGACCAGGTAATCAACCATCTCCTTTTGTAGGAACTCCATTTTCTCCTCCTCAGTTTCTTACCATACTGCTTTCTAAAGTTTCCCATTTCCTAAATTTCCTGAGTGTTCCTGTTGAGGTTTCCCCCCCTGGTATGGGATTGGAGGGAGAAATCCTTGTCACTCCCCTCTCCCCTAAAGTTGTACCTTGGCGTAGACCCAGGACCACAAAAGATTTCCCCACTTCTAGATTTACCGCTCCTCCTCTTGTTACTGTTACCTCTTCTGCACAAAGAGAAGCATCTGCTGGCCTAAGCTCGCTAGCCTTCTCCCTAAATCCCCTATTGTTTCCCACTCCCCTTAGAATCTCATCCCAGTATCCCCTTTTCGAGCTCCTTCTCCTCCGAGTTCTCCTCCACATAATATCCCTATGGCAGGAGAAAATCCCCCTATGACCAGAATGGAGGCCATTATAGCCCCTAGGTATGCTCCCCTCATGTTACCTCAGCCTCTCAATGCCCTCCCAATAGATGGTTACCTCAAGAAGTTGCCCAAGTTTACAGGCGAGGGGGACATAACTGCAGAAGAACACCTAGAATCCTTTTACAGTTTTATAGATGATAATTTTATCATGCACGCAGACGTATGGATGAGGATTTTTGTCCATAGCCTTCAAGGCGAGGATAGAAAATGGTTCAAGGCCCTGCCTCCTGGATCTATTGATGGGATCGAAGCTTTGGATAGTGCCTTTTTGAGACAGTGGGGAGATAAAAAATACTTCATGTATTACATGACAAAGTTTGGGTCTTTGAAGAGAAAAGAAGGGGAGTTTGTCTCCGACTTCTCCAAGATATTCAATAAAATGTACAATAAAATCCCTGTTGAGATAAAACCTTCTGAATCCTCTTCAAAGATCACTTATGCTAGCACCTTTGATCCCGATTTCTGCCTCCTGTTGAGGGAAAGAGGAGCCACTACTCTGGCCCACATGCAGGATGCATCCATGGAGGTAGAATCTAACATATTGGTTGTTGACCGACTCAAGAACACTGCTGGTAGAAACATATCCAGGTAGAGGCCTGAAGCTTCCCCATCCAGTTCCTCTCCCATGCCCCTTCAGACAGATGAGACAACTAGAATGATAAAATCACTTTCTGTCAGGATGGAAAGGTCGGAATTAGAAGGGAAGCCCATCTACATAAATCCCCAAAATACAGATAGTAGAGGTTTCAGGACACCCAATAACAATGTGCCAGAGGATTTTCCTAGGGAACAAAGGAGCAGAGATAGAGATGATCAGAGGGTCCAGACCCCTCTCTAGAACAACCTAGTTTCTCATGAGGAAGGGGAGGAGGTGGATGAACTCGACCCCGAGATCCATTGCATCGAGGACACTTCCCTGTTTCCTCATTTGACTCAATCTACATATGAAGAATCCCTTATCAACACTCAAATAAACGAGTTGAGTAGAGGGGAAAAAGACAACAACACTCCTAACAGATATAATCTCAGGTCAAAAAAGAAAGAAGGGAATTTTGATAACCAGGATCAGCCCCCCATAGTGGAAAGGCCTACTAAAGCTGCAACAACCACTACTAAAGAAAATAAAACTCAGAGTGCTTCGCCAGCAGCCAAGGAACCTGTCACTGAGGTAAGGGAATCTCTTAAGCCTATTTCCTCCTTCAATTTTGAGCATGAGATTCAGAATATTAGAATTCCTGTACCCCTATCTGAACTAGTTAAAAATGAAGATTTCAAAAGGTCCCTCTCCAAGCTGCTACAATCTGAGCCCCCCCAGCCTTCAACTAACTCAATAAATATCCAAGATGAGAAGCCAACAGTTGTCCTAGGGCCCATGGTAGAAGATAGAGATGATTCATCCCCTCCCTTCTACACATCCATGAACATACATGATAAAGTGTTGCATAACTGCCTCATGGATTCAGGGGCTTCCCATAACCTTATGCCTAAAATAGTAATGGAAGAATTGGGACTGGAGGTGACAAAAGCTTAGCATGATTTGTACTCTTTCGATTCAAGGAGAGTGTAGTTTCTAGGATTCATCAAAGACCTGGTGGTTTCTTTGTTTCAACTTCCCATGAAGAGTGTGGTCATGGATATTGTGGTAGTTGACGTCCCCCCCAAATTTGGCTTGTTGTTGTCTAGATCTTGGATAAAAAAGCTTGGAGGAACATTACAGATGGATCTCACATATGCCACCATTCCAGTCTTCAGAGGGGAAGAAAGGAGTTTATATAGAGAATCTTAGTTGGCCTACATTGTTAGTGACGAAGCAAACCCCACCAATCACCCCATCTTTGCACTTGACAACGATTTGGGGTCTAGTTTATTGTAGCTCACTGATGCTCCTAAAGACCCTTTCCAAGTCAGAAAGCATCCCATTCTTGATTATCCAATTCCCCCTCCAACCCCCTTTGTTTGGAAGATGCTTTTCGATGGAGCTTCTTCTAGTGAAGGCGCTGGCACTGGAGTGGTTTTCATATCACCTTGTCAAGAGGCCATATCCCTGTCATACAAGCTGGAATTTGAAACCACCAACAATATGGCAGAGTATGAGGCTCTTGTTCTGGGTATGAGGGCTGCAAAGGAAATGGGAATTAAAGAGATAGCAATATTTGGAGATGCTGAGTTGATTATCCAGCAAGTTAGAAATTCTTATAGTGCTAATAATCCCCGACTCAGAAATTACAGGAATGAAGTATGGGATCTAATTTATAATTTCTTCTTGGATTTTAACATCTCTTTCATTCCGAGGGGGGAAAATACTTCAGCCGATTCTTTAGATGACTCAACTAGTTTTCTCAAAGTTCTTCTACCTCCTATGATCAAATATGATGTTGAAATAAAATATAGGCCCTCTGTACCTGACAATGTCAAGCATTGGAAGGTATTTGAAGATGATATGGAAATCAAAAAATTTCTCCGATCTGTTGATGAATTTTCTGTGTTGCAGATTGATCAGGATCCTGACCCGGAAGGTGACCCTCACCCTGAGGTGTTTTTAAATGAAATTGCTAATCACCAGATTATTCAGCTGCCTAGCAATCACATTCCGAGGGGACTAGTCCCTTTAGAAAGACTGTTCTATGGGAATGATGTGGCAGTGAAGGGTAAGGTTTCAAATGAATATGTTGATACAGCCGAATGCAATAATGGCACACAGAAGGAGCCTAGGTTTGTCAAATTATCAAATAGCCTAACCAATGAATAGATGACGGAATATGATGAATTATTAAAGGAATTCACTGATGTGTTTGCATGGACCTACGAAGACCTCAAGACTTATGACACATCTGTCATTGAGCACAAGATCCCACTGAAGGAAGAGGCTAGGCCATTTAGGCAGAAGCTAAGACAAATAAATCCCATGTTGTTTCCTGTCATGGATAAAGAAGTGAAGAAGTTGTTAGAAGCCCAGATCATCATCCCCTTGAGATATTCCGAATGGGTCGCCAATTTGGTCCCAGTGAGGAAGAAAAGTGGAGAAATCAGGGTTTGTGTCGATTTCAGGAACCTGAATAGGAGCTCAAAGAAACACAATTACCCCCTACCTAATATGGAACATATACTGTAGAGGGTAACTGGTGCATCCAGGATATCCATGATCGATGGGTTTTTTGGCTATAATTAGATATCAGTCATGCCTGAGGACAGGGAAAAGACAACCTTCACCATTCGTTGGGGCACATTCATGTATGCCAAAATTCCATTTGGACTAATGAATGCAGGAGAAACATTTCAACGAGCCATGGATATAGCCTTCATCGAGGAGAAAGACCAGTTTGTAGTGATCTACCTAGATGACATCACAGTCTTCTCCAGGTCTGATAAAGAGCACTTCTATCACTTAAGGAAAGTTTTCTTGAAGTTCCAGAGGTTTGGTCTTTCCCTAAATACCAAGAAATCCTTGTTTGCTATGATGGAGGGCAAGCTGTTAGGCCATATAGTATCAGCAGAAGGAGTGAGAATTGATCCCAGCAGAGTGGAGGCAATTCAAACCCTGTCACTTCCCAGGTCTAAAAAAGAAGTCCAGGCCTTTTTAGGGAAGGTTAACTTTCTGAGGAGATTCAACTCAAATTTTGTTGAACTGGTGAAACACATCAGAGCCATGCTCAGGAAGGAAAATGAAGTGAAATGGACCACTGAACCCAGGGAATCTTTTGTCCAAATAAAAAGGGCACTAACTGAGGCACCTGTGTTGATTAGTCTTGATTATTCCAAACCCTTCTTAGTTTTTTATTTTTCTTCTTTCGATACGGTAGCAACGGTGTTATTGCAGAAAAACGAGGAAGGGTGAGAGAAACCCATTGCCTTCTTCAACAGGGCATTAAGAGATGCAGAGATCAGGTATGAAATCATGGAGAAACAGGCCTATGCCTTAGTAAAAGCTCTCAAAGATTTCAGAGTCTATGTCTTGCACTCAAAGGTAACTGCATACGTTCCTTCGGCTTCTGTGAAGGACATCCTTGTACAACCCGATATAGATGGGAGAAGAGGCAGATGGATCGATAGAATCCTGGAATTTGACTTGGAGCTAAATCCCACCAAGTTGGTTAAGGGGCAAGGTTTATCCAAGCTACTGGCCGAATCCAATTGCGAAGACTTGGGGGTTAGTTTCATCAATACTTTCTCAGGAACTCAACAAGATGAGTTGCCCAGCCAATGCTCTCAGGACGACTTATCATTGGCATAATGTGCTTGGTATCATGACATTTTGTACTTTCTGTAGGAGTTGAAGCCCCCGGATGGAATGGGTAAAAGTAAGACAAGAGCTTTAAAGCTCAAGGCGGTCAGATATTTCCTCATTGGGAAAGTCTTGTACTGGAGAGACCCTCTAGGGGTGCTGCTGAGATGTTTGAACCCACTAGAAGCCCATAAAGTTATGTTTGATTTCGATATAGGCCTTTGTGGGGGGCATCATTTCTGGAAGACCACAGCTCACAAAATCCTCAGGGCTGGGTATTACTGGCCCACTTTATTCGTTGATGTCAGCAGAGAAATCAGGGCCTGCATCAAATGTCAAAAGTTCTCAGGGAAGCAACAGCTTAGACCACTACCACTGAAGACTGTAATAGCTTCAACACCTTTTCAATAGTGGGGCCTAGACTTCATCAGGGAAATCCATCCTCCCTCAAGTGGCCAACATAGATGAATCCTGACTGCAACAGATTATTTCACCAAGTGGATAGAAGCTTCCCCCACCAGAAGTGCATCACACAGAGTGATTATCAGCTTTGTGGAGGATATCATAGCCAGATTTGGCTATCCTAGCAGGGTCGTCACTGATAATGTTGCTTGTTTCAAATCTGAGCCTCTAATTAAGTTCTGTGAGTAGTTCCAGATCTCGCTAATTCACTCCACCCCCTACTATCCCCAGGGCAATGGTTTAGCAGAGTCCTCCAACAAAAGCCTGCTAAGGATCATCAAAAGACTGTTGGAGGACAACAAAAGGGCCTAGGATTCAAATTTGAAATTTTATCTATGGGCTGATCGAGTGACAACGAAGAAATCCCTAGGCACCTCACCTTTTCAGCTAGTCTACGGAGCAGAGGAAGTTTTTCCCACTCAGCTTGCCTTACCTGTGGCAAAATTATTTCAAGATTATGAAGGAGAGCCGGATCATATGATCAGAAGGATTCATCAGATAATGGAAGTACAACAGATCAGGGAACAGGTGAGGGACGCAACTCATAGTCATCAACAAAAGGTCAAACAAGCTTTTGAGAGGAAGGTCAGGAAGAAGGAGTTCGACATCAAGGATTTGGTGCTTAAGTGGGATGCACCCAGACAAGATAAGGGAAAACACAAGAAGTTTGATGCCCTCTGGATCAGTCCCTTCAAAATCTCTGAGGTTTTCTCAAACAACACGTACAGGTTGCAAGATCTGGAGGGGGAAGAGGTTTTCAACAGCCCAATAAATGGGCATTTTCTAAAGAAATGCTTTGTTTGAGCCTTAGATGGCTCCTTTGTTTGTAAATATTGTCTTTTGGTTCTTTGTTCATTTTCTTTTTTAATATTTTCATCTTAGTAAATGACTCCATAGCCCAATAGCAAGGTACTGAAGCTGCAGAATGAGTTCTTAGAGCATTACAGGGACGACCCTATCCCCCATGGAGCCTAATGTTAGCGACAATTTTTGTCTTGGGCACAAAAGTAACCAGGTCTGCAGGTTGCACGGGAAGCGCCCAAGCGCAGCATGGGAGAATCTCTTTTCCGGTCACAAGTCAAGTGAGTGGGCGAAGTTTTGTTGCCAGCAACTGAGATCCACCTATAAAGCTGATCGATGGTCATCAGGTTTTTGGGGCTGCCAAGTTGTCCAGGATTTAGCATAAAAGGTAGCACTCATATTTCAAGATAGACCTGAGTCGTTCGATCCAGTTGGGACATGTGGAAGCCAGTCAGCATTGCGGGCATCGGTGTTTCGGGAGACAAGGGACCTCCCATTCATTGCAGTTGAAATTGCTGATCGACGAAATGCCGGAGGCACCTTTGGAGTCGAGCCCACGGTCCTAGCGCCAGGTCACGTCAAGCGAGCCTGGGAATGAAGGTAGCCCCCCTTTTAAATAACAAATTCTACCCCAACCATTCATCTTAAGGACACGTGGCGCACATCCGTGCCCTGTCGGCATTCGAGAGTTCGAGGGGTAAGCTCTCCTCATCATTTCACATCTCGAAACCTCGAATCTTGAAGCGCCGAAAGTGCCCAGAATTGGGCCCATGGTTTTGGCGCCTGGTCACAAAGGAGCAGGCCTGGAGGAGGGGCGCTAATGTTTATCATTTGACAAGATGGGTCCCAAAGCGTCGAGAGCGATCTTAGCCGTTCATCCCGGAGGAACACATGGTGCACGATTAGGTTCTTCGCCTTTTTTCCCATCGCGATTTCGAAGCGCAAGGAGTAGCTCTTTCATATCCCCAAAGCACAAAGCGCCGAAGACGTCTCGGACCTGGGCCCATAGTATTACCGAATTAGTTCAGGACCTACAGATCAGTGGGGGACGCGTGGCGACCGTTAGGCCCTCCCAGCATTTCTCCCATCGTGACTTTGAAGATAAAATACCTACTCCTTCCTATCCATGAACCCCGAAACAATGAAAGCACCTTCGAGGATAGGCATAGGGTCACCGCCCATGGTCACTTGAGGGAGTAGAAAGGGCTGTACAAAAGGGGGCCAAAACCACTGAGTTGAGTTTCAGAAGGGGGGCACTGTGTTCTCCAGATGTTGGTCGACGTGATCTAAATCCCGATACCTACTTGAAATGAATGAAGAAGAGAGAGGGTGGTTGAAACCTCACCTCACTCATTAATTGCAAGGTATGGATGTCCCGGCTGAAAGTCTACTCGAGATGGTCCTCTGTACTGGTTCTTTCCATGGAAGCCATGCTGAGTCCTTGACTCACCAGGGAAGCCTGCGCACGTTAATTCAACATTTAAGGGCTCAGCTACCCCCTGGCGCGAGCCATGAAGAATTAAGGTGGCGTATGACAGAGGAGTGTAGGCCAGATTTGATTGAAGAGACTCCTCATCCCGAAAGTCTAATAGGACTCTGTTGGGCAAATGTTTAGGAGTATATATACTTAGTTTTGATATTTTTCAAAGGATCGATGGTAGAGCGATGCTCCCAATTTTAAAGTTTTAATAGACACTCTAGTTCTCTGGTTATGCATCTGTATGTAAGATTTCTTGTTTAATCACAGAGAGTTTTCCTACTCCATCTAGTTTTCATCTCATACTAAGGGAGTTCATGATTGACTGATTCACATGTATTATTGCAATTATGTTATGATAAAGGATTTATTGTGGCATTATTGTATTCTCTGGTTTTCTGCATTTGAATGTAAGAAGATCTTGCATTTAGATGCCTTCTCCCATAGTCTGTTAGAAACCTGATGTTTACTATAGACCTTTGCATCTCTCTGATACAAGTCTTCCCCCTACTCACCCTTACTACAACTCACTATCTTAAGTATATCTAAGACCTCACTTGCCCATGCATGCCTGGCCTAGTTTTGGAGTTGAAACAATATCATTTTGAGTTTACTTCCATTCGATCACCCCTTTTATACGCAAATCTTGACATAAATTGATGGGCGTCGGGCTCTGCTCCTACTGCAATCCAGGGGTGACTTTTGTCGCCAACAAAACACATGAAAGAGAAATGGATACGCATCAAGAATAAAAATGAAGAAACTCCATTTCCAAAAGATCCATAAAAAAGAGTTCAAAAGAATCATCCTAAGAGTCAGATCATTGGAAATAAAAGTGTAGGAGTAGAAACAAGAAGGAAACTCACAATTGACTAAGAACATGGAATGTTGTCTATGAAAGAGCCTAAATAATTTAAATAAGCTAGAAAAATTAAATATTGGATAAAATCAATGGATGAAGAACTAAACCAAATAGAGAAGAGACAGACTTGGGAACTAGTTCCAAGACCCAAGGACAAGAATGTGGTAGGAACCAAGTGGATCTTAAAAAAAAAACTAAATGAAAATAGGGTTATTATAAAGGACAACGCCATATTAGTTTTCAAAGGATATTCACAAGTGGAAGGTATTGATTTTGAAGAGAGTTTTTCTCCAATAGCAAGAATTGAGGCCATCAGAATGTTCCTTGCATTTGCATTCTTCATAAATTTCAAAATCTATCAGATGGATGTCAAGTCCACATTCCTAAATGGAAGACTAGAAGAAGAAGTCCATGTTGAGAAACCAAAAGGATTCATGTTAACAAAACATCAAGACTATGTGTGCAAGATAAAAAATTCCCTGTATTGTCTCAAACAAGCCCCAAGAGCATGGTTCTCAAGGCTTGATCAGTACCTGAAAAAACAAGGATATAAGAGAGGGACAAATGAAAACAATTTATATATCAAAACTGAGGATAAAAAAATGATTATTGTTGTGGTATATGCAAATGACATTATATTTGGAAGTAAACCTCTCCCAATATGCAAGAAGAATTTGAAATTTCTATGCTGGGAGAACTGTCCTTGTTCTTAGGTTTACAAGTAACTCAAACAGAAAAATTAATATTTGTTTCCCAATTCAAATATATCAAGGAAATCCTAAAGAAATTCCAAATGGATGACAATAAACCTATGAGTACTCTCATGTTTACTGGGTGTAAACTAAGCCTAGAAGATGACTCGCAAAAAGTGGACCAAATGATGTACAAATCAATGGTTGAAAGTCTTCTCTATTCAACAACAACAAGACCTGACATCATGTATGTTGTAAGACTCGTGGGTAGATTTCAATCCACACCTAGAGAAACTCACCTAAAATAAGTAAAGAGAATATTCAGATATCTTAAAGGTACCTTAGAACTTGGATTATGGTATCCAAAAAATAAATACTTCAATCTAACTACATACACTGATGCGGATTGGGTCAGTAGTATAAATGATAGGAAAAAAACTAGTGGAGGTGAATTATTTTTAGGAAAA
Organism: Picea glauca; assembly: GCA_000966675.3. Taxonomy (NCBI): domain Eukaryota; kingdom Viridiplantae; phylum Streptophyta; class Pinopsida; order Pinales; family Pinaceae; genus Picea; species Picea glauca. Next base: position 741,682 of record JZKD02S1675850.1, read on the forward strand.
TGTATGCTATCATGGCTAATTAAGAAACAAACATACACATCACTATCCAAAGCAGAGTAATAATACATTGATGTTGCATCCTGTTGCACACAAGTTTTTTGGATGAAACAAACATTAGAAGATTTACAAATAAGATATGATGATCTCATTACTATTAATTGTGATAACCCTAGTGCCATAAGTATCTCTAAAAATCTAGTAACTCATTCTAAAACCAAACACATCCCAATCAAATATCATTTCTTAAGAGATCAAGTTACTCAAAGAGTGGTTAAAATACTGTATGTGGAAACCAAAGAACAAATTGCTAACATATTCACAAAACATTTTGTTTGCTCCCCCTGTGGTGATGCTCTCCCTGACCATGTGTCCCTTTTCTTCTGATGCGAAATTTTTTGTTTTAATGAGTTATGTGAATTACTCCCAATTTTTGTCGAATATTTTCAAAGGGGGAGGACAATCCATGATCGTTAGATCGAGATGAATTCAGAGGTTAGGAAGGATTAAATATCAATTGTTAGATTAGCATATTGAACCATCAGATCACACTAAAGAAAATAAGGTGTTCAACTTCGTCACTGACCACTATTTTTAAAGGGATTCTGAAATAGGTAAGTTTACTCAAAGGCTGAAGCCCCAAAGTCAGAAACTCGCGTCAATTGTCGGATTAGAGGAAGAAAATATTGAAACCATAAGAGTGCACTAAGGAAGAAGGTGGTCAACTTTGTCCTTGACCTAATCCGACGATAAGAATCTCAGATAAACCAAGAAATCCTGAACCACGTAGTTCTAGAATAAACAAAGGCCATAAGATCAAGACAATTTAAAATCTACGATGGTAGATCTATTCCTCACTTTAGAAATGACAACTGAAGAGAAATTATTGCCATTCTAGGAGGATTGACAAATTCTATATGTGTGAAGGTAATGCATTCTAATTTAGCTATGGAAATCTGGGCCAAATTGGAGGTTGTATATGAAGGAGATATCAAAGTCAAGGAAGCCAAACTACAAACCTATAGATCTCAGTTTGAAAATTTGAAGATGAAAGAAGAGAGAATTCTTGAATACTTTCATAGGGTAGATGAGGTAGTTAACTCAATCTAAGAAATAGGATAAGAACTTACCGATAGACCTATTTTAAAAAAGATCTTAAGGTCATTACCTATGAAATATGATGCCAAAATTTCCACATTTGAAGATAGACCAGAACTTGAGAAACTCACAGTAGATCAAATTCATGGAATTTTAGAGCATATGGGATGAGAACAGGGAATGAAAAACCATAAAAGGGAGAAACAACCTTTAAATAATCTAAAACAAAGATGAGGTAGGTGAAAAATACCAATGACGAGTTATCAAATATACTTGATAAAGAAATTGACAACTGCATGAAGAAACTCAAGAAAGGGATGAAGAAATACAAAGGAACGATTCCTCTAATATGTTTTAACTGTGGAAAAATTGGACATTTTTCCAATAAATTTCCTTATCCTAAGAAGGATAAAAGTGATGATGAAACAACCTTCAAAGACCAGAAGAAAAGAAAAACTAGAGATAAAAGGAAGTTCTACAAGAACAAGAAAAAATTCTTTACCCAAGAAGACAATAACTCATCTGAAGAAAGTGAAGAAGAGGATCCAGAGATTCTATTTATTGGAATGAAAAGCCAATATGACAATCATTTGGAATATGAAGAATAAGTGAACCTCAAGGAAGAATTCATTTGTGCAATTGAAGAACTAAGAAAATGTAAAATGAAAAACAAGTTACTAAGAGAACAACTTCTAGATATTGAAGAAGCTACTAAATAAAGAGAAAAGGAGGTTTCCAAAACCATTAGTGAGTCAAAACAATTGATTATTAAGTTAAAAAATAAACTCCAAGGAACCAAAAGAAAAGAAGAATTTTTTAATAAAGAACTTAATGAAAAACAACAAATATGTAAGATATTGGAGGATGAAATAGTTCAACTAAAAGGGAAACTAGAAAAAGAAGATATTGAGTCTAAGTTTGAAAACAAATCAAAATCCTGAATACAATTCTTAGCAATAAGAGATCATAAAATGATATACAAGACTAGGATATGATCCCTCTACACAACAAGAAAATGACAAAATAAACTATGCAGATGTTCTTAAAAACCCCATAAGAAGAAAAGAAAAAAAGATAAAAACAATACCATTGAAAGCTATCCCAAATAAACAAAAATATGCACTTCCTACTAAAGAAAAATATGACGAGAACAATAGAATCATCAGAAGGAATCCCTCGAACACAAATCAATATATTTTTCTTGGTTATTGCTATTCCTTTAAAAATTTTGGACATAAAGAAATACACTATAAAGATTATAGAAATTACAATCCAAGAAATGTTCAAAGATATGAAAATAATAAGGATAATGAAGAAAGTAGAAATTATAACTCCTTCTCTCCCTTACAAGAATACAATGTTGAATATTACAAATGAAACAACTATGGTCATAAATTTAGTGAATGTAGATGGTCAAAATATGACAAAGGGATAAATATTCCCAATAATAAAAAAGTATGGAAGAAAAAGAAAACAGAGTGCAATGTAGCCCTATATGCGAGAAACCAAGGATGTTAGTGGTATATAGACAATCAATGTTCTAAACACATGACCAGAGATCAAATAAAATTTCTCAAGTTAAAAAAGAAAGGAAAAGGAAAAGAAACCTTTGGAGATAATATGTCGGCCAAAATATTGGGAAAATACACTGTCATTTTAGGAAATAACAAAAGCGAAGCAGAAGATGTATGTCTGGTAGAAAATATCAAGCCTAATCTCCTAAGTGTAAGTCATACATGTGATCAGGGCCACATACTTACCTTTGATTCTCAGAAATGTGAGACCAGAAAAAAAGACACTAGAAAGCTAGCAACAGTTACACTAGGAAAATCTAGCAATGTGTACATCCTTAATATAGACAAAGGAGAAAAATTTTGTTTAAGTCAAGAATATAAAATATGCGTATGACATAGAAGCTTGGTAAATTTAAGCATTGCCAAATTAATAGAAGCCAACAACAAGGATGTAGTAAGGGATCTACCAAAAGTTATTAAACCTTTAGATTTTGTTTGTAAACATTGTCAAATAGGGAAGAAAACAATATTTACGTTAAAAAAAAAAGATCATTCCACAACAAAATGATTATAACTTATTCACACATATCTATGTGGACCTACGCGAACTAAAAATACTTAGGGCGAATATTATTTTATGTTGATCATTGATTATTACACAAGATTGACGTGGGTATACTTTCTAAAAGAAAAATCAGAATCCTTTGAGAAGTTTAAAACATACAAAGCTCTTGTAGAGAATGAAACAGATCTCAAAATTAAATGTTTGAGATCAAATAATGGAGGAGAATTTACCTCTAAAGAGTTCATTCAATTCTGTGAAAATCATGGTATCAAAAGAGTTTTCATCTCCCAGAACTCCTCAACAAAATGCAATGGTAGAAAGGAAAAACAAAACAATTCAAGAAGCTTGAAGAAGCATGTTAAATGAAGCCAAACTTCCAGAGAAATTTTTTAGAGATGCAATCTACACAGAAGTCCACATATTTAATAGATCTTAGTTGAGACTCAACCATGACAAAACACCTTATGAACTATGGTTTGGCATTCTAGCATCTATAAAACACTTTAGAAATTTTGGAAGTAAATGTTACATTAAGATTGATGAAGATAATTTAAGGAAGTTTGATCCCATATATGATGAAGGGATATTTTTAGGGTATTCACCTAATCAAAAAACATACAGATGTTATAATATTATACTACTAAAGATAGTGGAAAGTTCCAATGTAAAGATAGATGATCTAAAACAAAAGAATAGCATATCCCAAGACATATCAAAAATTCATAAAGAAATCTTAGTAAGAATATGATGATGTATAATCTCAACAAGAAGATGATGATAATGAAACACTGGAAAATTAACCATATATTGATGAAGAAGACAATGAATAAATTCCCTTGCAAAAATCTCCATCAAAAAGAGTTCAAAAGAATCATCCTGAGAGTCTGATCATTGGAAATAAAAATGGAGTAAAAACAAGAAGGAAACTCACATAAGAATCGGAACATGAAATGTTGTCTATGAAGGATCATTAATCATTTAAATAATCTAGCAAAAGTAAATATTGGATAAAAGAAATGGATGAAGAACTAAACCAAATAGAGAAGACCCAAAATTGGGAACTAGTTCAAAGACCCAAGAACAAGAATGTGGTAGGAAACAAGTGGATCTTCAAAAACAAACTAAATAAAAATGTGGATATTATAAAGGAAAAATCCATATTAGTTTGCAAAGGATATTCTCAAGTGGAAGGTATTGATTTTGAAGAGACTTTTTCTCCAGCAGCAAGACTTGAGGCCATCATAATGTTGCTCACATTTGCATGCTTCGGAAATTTCAAAAATCTATCAGATTGATGTCAAGTCAACATTCCTTAATGGAACACTAGAAGAAGAAGTATATTTTGAGAAACCAAAAGGATTCATGTTAACAAAAAATCAGGACTATGTGTGCAAGATAAAAAAGGCCTTGTATGGTCTTAAACAAGCCCCCAGAGCATGGTTCTCGAGGCTTGATTGTAAAAACAAGGATATAAGAGAGGGACTATTGACAACAATTTATACATCAAAATTGAGGATAAAAACATTATTATTGTTTTGGTATATGTAGATGAGATCATATTTGGAAGTAATATAACTATACTAAGAAAAACGTTTTCAACCAAAATGCAAGAAGAATTTGAAATTTCTCTGCTCGGAGATCTGTCCTTGTTCTTAGGTTTACAAGTATCTCAAACAAAAATATGAATATTCATTTCCCAATTCAAATATATCAAGAAAATTCTAAAGAAATTCCAAATGGAAGACAATATACCTATGAGTACTCCCATGGTCACTGGGTGTAAACTAAGACTAGAGTATGACTCACCAAAAGTGTACCAAATGATGTACAGATCAATGGTTGGAAGTCTTGTCTATTCAACAACAACAAGAATTGACATCATGTAGGTTGTAAGACTCATGGGGAGATTTCAATCCACACCTAGAGAAACTCACTTAAAATAAGTAAAGAGAATATTCATATATCTTAAAGGAACCTTAGTACTTGGATTATGGTATTGAAAATATAAATACTTCAATCTAACTACATACACTGATGCAGATTGGGTCAGTAGTATAGATGATAGGAAAAGCACCAGTGGAGGTGCATTATTTTTAGGAAAATGTCCGGTATCATGGATAAGTAAGAAACAAAAATCCACACCACTACCAACAACAGAGACATAATAGACTGCTACTACATCCTGTTGCACACAATTTCTTTGGATGAAGCAACGATTAGAATATTTACAAATAAGATATGATGATCCTATTACTATTAATTGTGATAACACTAGTGCCATAAGTATCTCTAAAAATCCAGTAATTCATTCTAAAACCAAAGACATTCCAATCAAATATTGTTTCTTAAGAGATCGGGTTACTCAAAGAGTGGTTGAAATAGTATATGTGGAAACCATAGAACACATTTTAGATATATTCACAAAACCTTTTCCCAGAAGTACCTTTGAAAATATTCGACAAAAATTCAGAGTAATTCACATACCTCATTAAAACCACAAACGTCACATCAGAAGAAAATGGGCACATGGTCAGGGGGAGCGAACAAAGATCCCCTTTATCATTGATGTCAAAGGGGGAGAAAGTTGATAAGGAGCATAAATACAAATATTTCAAAGAAAAGGTTTCCATCAATGTAGAAGGGGGAGAATATTGGACATAGTGGTATGATATTGTCATTGATGTCAATAGGGTCTAGAATAATCCATTATAAACAAAAATCTCAGAAAAGATGGTGCATTTGAAGTAACAAATGAGATTTATTTCTGCGAGTGAATAAATCATTTTGTAAAGGATCAAGTTACACGAAGTCATTCATTAATAGTTCGGGACAATTTACAATCATTAGATCGAGGAGAATTCATAGTTTGGGAAGGATTAAATATCAATTGTTAGATTATCATGTTGAACCATCATATCACACTAAAGGAAAGAAGGTGGTCAACTTTGTCACTGACCACTCTGGCGGAAAGGATTCTAAACCCCCAAACCCTAAAGTTCCAGAATAAACAAACTCCATAAGATCAAGATAGTTGAAAATATATGGTGGTATATTTATTCAGCTCTTCGGGAATGGTCGAAGGATGGTATAAAAGTGTCAAAACTCCTGAATCCACAAAGTACGGAAGCCACAAAGTGAGACATGTGGAAGAAGACAAATATGATATGTGGCTCAATTGACTAATGATAAGGGTCAACATATAGTGGCACATGGAATCAACGAATCAAGGTGGCACATGGAATCCACTCAGCCAGTTCCACTTCAACGGTGACGTCAGCAAGCTATGTCACTATGGTAGTACATCCTATGGGGATATCCATCTTCTCCTACAAGCTAAAATATCTAAAGCATCGAAGGCCGATTTCATCAATTAAAATTTGGTCATTGATCTAAGATCCTACAGAATATTTCTTGACCGTCCGATCAAGTATAGTGGAAGGGTAGAGTAAGCGTGAATCACAAATTAACGCTAATCGTTGATATACTTCGAGAGCATTATTGATCATTGATCAAGCATAGTGGAAGGATAACGTAAGTGGATATGTTAATTGATAGCAAGTGGTCACCGCCATTATATGACTCATTTAGTAGGTAAACCTCCAGAGGGATTTCTCTACTCGAGAGTCCTAAAGCTACGAATAGTTGAAGTCCTGGAGTGAATGAGAATTGTTCATATAAACTCCTCAATAATTCATGACCGTAGATTTGTTTTAAGCCTCTCTAAAAGAGAGGATTGTCCATATAACGGAAGATTAAATATTGACCATATTATCTACTAGTGAATACAATATACACACTTTGGTAAAATGTACTCCAGGAGAATTGAATGACTGCAAAGGTCAGAAATCCTGAAGGACGAAGTACCGGAGAACCTGGTTCCAATACCGTTCACATGATAAGGTAAAGAAGATAAAAGGACTAGAATTAAATAATCCCTCATAAGTTTGAATATGGTCCCATGTAGAAGAATAGGGGAGGAAGAAGAAATTTCTAATAAAAAAATGCTTGGAATGGATAAGCTTGTGGTTTCAAGCTCACAGTCACACGATTTTTGGTTGAAGGAAAATCCTATTGATTAAGACTCGAGTTCACAATAATTCGAGATTTGTATACTAATGAATTGATACATAGTCATGATTAAAGAAGAGTTAAATCATGAGCATTATGAATAAAGAATAAAAAGGAAAAAATATATGATTTAAGGTTTAATATTATTATTTAAGGTAAGAGGTGAAATGGTTCAAAGTTCAAATAAAGGGGCACAATGTTTCAAATATGACACTAGTTGGAAGACTATATAAACAAGAAATAATGTTGAGAAGAAAGTGTCTATGAAGTCGAGATCATAAGAACAAAAGCAGAAGCAGAGTCCAAGATGGAGAAATGATGGTACTTATGTTGTGAGGGTGGAAGCGAGTGTAATATTCCAGATATAAAAATTATGTAGAATAGAAATGAAATGATAGAAATGGAAAATGAACAACAATATAACCAGAACAACACCACAATACTACTGGAATGATAACAGAATAACACTAGAAAGAGAAATTCGATTACTGAGAGAAATGTTCACTTGCCTCTTCAAGGGGGAAACCTCCAGTCGAGCATAGCTCTATTACAATAATATCCAAGACAACAGTTCTCATACCCTCGACTCCTATTTATACTAAATATGTCTATCAAAAGAAACATCTAGAGGAAGATCCTTCTAGAAGCAGAAGCTTCTATTAGGTTTTCTTACATTCGACTTATTCTTCCTTATTGATATGCCTTATTAATATCGACCTTTATTACAAAGGAATATATTATTCTACCTACATGAGGGGTTAGGTCCCTAACATTTCCTCCCCCTTAAAAACAACCTTGTCCTAAAGGCTTGAGATGTGGAAATTGTTGTATAATGGTAGTTGGTTCCCAAGTGGCATCTGCTGGAGTTGTATCTTTCCACTAGAATAACATTTCCTTTATGGTTCACTGATGCAGGTGACGCTCACGCTGGTCCAAAATTGCTTCTGGATGTAGCCAAATGGATCCTTCTTCATCCAACTCGAGAAGGTTGGTTTGCATTTGGAACTTACTTCCAATCACCTTCTTTAAGCAGGAAACATGAAAAATAGGATGTAGCTTAGAATGACTGGGCAAGGATAACTAATAGGCCACCTATCCCACACACTTGAGAATGGTATAAGGACCATAAAATTTGGGCACCAGTTTCTGAAAATGGTTAGCCTTGAGGGAATTTTTCTTGTAAGGTTGCAGTCGAAGAAACACCTGATCCCCTTATACAAATTGACGTTCAGAGAGACCTTGATCTACTTGTTTCTTCATGTGATTTTGGTCCATGACCAAATTCTCTTTGAGGGTACAGAGAATAGCCTCTCGAAATGTAAGTGTTTGGTCAACCGCCTGGACCTTCGAGACACCTAGTAAATATGAGAGAACTGAGGGTGGATTTTGTACATATAAAGATTCAAAAGGAGTCATGTGGCTAGCTGTATGGTATGAAGTGTTGTACCACAATTCAACTAGTGGTAACCATTAAGCCCACTAATTTTTCTTTTCTGATGCAAAACACCTCAAATATGTTTCCAAACACTTGTTGATAACTTCAGTTTGACCATTAGTATGGGGATGATAAGTTGTGCTGAGATGCAATTGGGTGCCTTGTATCTGGAGAAAATCTTGCCGAAAATTGTTGGTGAAAGTTGGGTCATGATCAGAAACAATAGAATGCGACATTCCATGAAGCTTGGAGACCTGATCCATGGAAAGTTGATCCATAGTGGTTTCTCTAAATGGACGTTTAAGAGTACATAAATGAGCATACATGGAAAGGTGATCAAAGACCACCATGATGAATAATTTATTTCCCAATTTAGGTAAGCCTACAATAAAATCCATAGAGATATCCCGCCAAATAACAGGTGGAATCGGAAGCGGTTGTAGTGTTCCAGGAGATTTGACTATTTCACCCTTGTTGCATTGGCACACATCACATTTAGCCACAAAATTACGAATGTCCTGTTTCATACCATCCCAGAAAAAAGAACATTTGACCCTGTGTGCCTAGCTATGGGTGTAACATGAAGCTCAAAAAGTATCGTGGATTCAAGTTTTGACTGTTTACTTAAATACAAACGGCCTTTGTATCAAATATCATCATGGAGCCAAGAGTACCCTGGGGAAACTCAAGAATTGGACTACAATTGTTGTATTAGATGCGAAATTTTGGGATCGTGTAGCCATTCCTGGAAAACGACTTGGATCCAATATGGTACAATGAAGGAGAGAGAAAACAGGGACCCTTCATTTTCATATTTTCAGGAAAGTGCATCCACAACCACATTGTCTTTTCCTTTCTTGTAAATAATATCATAATCATATCCAAATAGCTTTGTCACCCATTTTTGTTTCTCTCAGGAGGAGATGCGTTGTTCGAGAAAATACTTGAGGCTTTGATGATCTGTCTTAATTTGGAAGCGTTTCCCTAATAGATAAGGGCGAAAAATATCAACGACATGTAGAATAACCAACAGTTCCTTTTCATAGATTGATTTTCCCAAATTATGTTCAGACAATTGTCTACTGGTAAAGGCCAAAGGCCGACCCTCTTGCATAAGGACAATGCCAATTCCTTTGCGTGAAGAATCACATTCCAAGACAAAGGTCTTTTTGAAATCAGGAAGTGTTAGGATTGGAGTGGTGCACATGGCCATCTTCAAGGTTTGAAAAACCTGAGCAGTTGTTGGAGTCCAGGTGAAAAAATTAGTTTTAAGGAGTGCAATGAGAGGGGCCGCAATATTTCCATAATTCTTAACAAACTTGTGATAATAACCTGTTAAGCCCATAAATCCACACAATATTTTGATATTATTTGGGTGAGGCCAATCTTCATAGCTTCAATATTTTTAGGATCCACCATGATGCTATGATTTCCAACAAGATGAAATAGGTACTCGACTTCTGAGGCACCAAAAGTACATTTAGATTATTTCAGGAAAATTTGGTGCTTAGAGAGTAGATGGAGAACTCGATACACATGATCAAGATGGTATGTCTAGGTTTTTCTATAGATGAGGATATCATCAAAGAAAACTAAGACAAAATGACAGAGAAAAGGACGGAATACATGATTCATGAGGCTTTGGAAATTGGAGGGATCCTTACACAAGCCAAAGGGCATGACCAAAAACTCATAGTGGCCCTAATGAGTTCTAAAGGAAGTCTTAGGAATGTTTTCCTCTTTCATATGGATCTAGTGGTATCTAGAACGAAGATCAATTTTAGTAAAGAACTGGGCACCACTCAATTCATCCAAGAGGTCATCAATGACAGGAATGGTAAATTTGTCTTTAATGGTGAGTTTGTTGAGGGCACGGAAATTAGGACACATGTGCCAAGAGCCTTCTTTCTTCATTACCATGACCACATGAGAAGAGTAGGGGCTCATACTTGGGAGGATAACACCTGCGTTAAGAAGTTCTTGGACCATTTTCTCAATTTCATTTTTTGGGGAAAAGGGGTGACGATAGGGATGTATATTGGGCGGAAGGCTTCCTAAGACAGGGGGAATGGAATGATAATGAAAACCACGGGAAGGAGGGATTCCTTAGGGAGTGGAAAAAACCACTTGATGTTTAGAGAGGATGGATTGGAGGTCCTGCGACACAGAGGGTGTCTTTGTTTCTTGTATGGCATGGAGATGGGAAATAATGCCCAAATGACCTTTTTTGAGTATCTTTTCCATGCATTGGGAACTAATGATCTCAGGGGAACCGACAATGATGCCTTTGGAACTTATATTGTTAGCCCTCCTGGTCGAATTGCATGGTTAATTCCTTAAAATCCATGAGAATGGGATCCAAAGTCCTTAGCGAGTCTGCACCCAACACAATGTCACAACCACCCCTGTCGATAGAAAACATATGAGATTTCAGGTGGTAGTCACCAATTTGGAGACGCACATTTTCACAATGCCCTCCACATTTCATGGACCCACCATTGGCAATCATGATTTGGAAATTATTGAATGCACGGATATAGCAATTAGTTTCTTGGGAAATGAAATGATAAATAAAATTATGGGTGTTGCCACTATCAACAAGAATTATTACCTTCCTATTCTTGATGTAGCCAATTAGTTTGAGGGTTTGGCGAGCAGAGAAGTCCGTGAGAGCATTTACGAAAATTTCTAGGTCTACTTCGGGAGGGTTTGAGGGAGGGGTAATGTCGGTGGGTTCAACTGACTTAGACACAAGGGGAGCTTCAACACCCTGTTCCGAAACATCCTCTGAGATGGCCATAAACAGATTTTGTTCCTTACACTCGTGTCCCGAAAAATATTTGTCATCACAATTATAACAAAGGACTTTGAGTTGGCGTTCAACCATTTCGGCCCTGGTCAATTTTTAGATATTTAGTGGAGTAGAAGGAGGAGTGGGATTTATTGGTTTAGTGCGAAGAACAAAGGAGGGTTTTTGATTTTGAGAAGATATAACCTATTGTGCTTCCTTATCTCATTTAGTATCCTCCACCCAATTATGAGGCCAAGCCATGAGGACATGGGAATGAATCTCATCCTTGAGGCCACTAATAAAACATTCTCGGAAAAAAAGCATCAAACATGCCATCTGTACGAAACGCTAGTCACTCAAAAGAAGCTAAAAAGTCTTCCACTATGCCAGATTGTTTCAACTTTTTCAAACAACCTAAATGGTTGGTGTTAGTTTCAAAGCATTCATAATGGTCTTCCACAAAGTGTGTCCAAGCAACATACCCTTGAAGGGTAGTTTTTCTCCATTGCCACCATTGCCAATGTTCTTGATCCAGATGGAGAAAACAATACCAAAGTTTGGCCAAGTCATCTATAATGTCGTATGAAGAGAAATAATGTTCCATTTGAGTTACCAAACTAGTGGGATCTGAGCCGTCAAATTTGGTCACATCCACCCGCAGAAGGCGTAGGTCACACTGAAAGTGACGAGGATGATAATTATGGTAATCAGAGGAAGTTTCAACTTTGGTATGAAAAGGTGGGTTAGATAAACGGGGGTCTGTAGGGATATGCAACATGGTGAAGATCATCGAAGCGATAGATTAAAGTTGGGTAGTCATGTCTTGTTTGAGGTCTTCTTTGAGTTCCGCGATTGAGGTGGTGATGGATGAATGCATGGTTTTATTGATGGTGGAAATATTGACATTGAGCTATCTCACTTCTTGTTGGGTCTCCATGAAACTAGATTGCAAGGTAGTGAAGTGAGATTCCAAGTCTTGGCTATGGGTATGGGCCATGATGACGAGGGAACCGAAGAGGGGCGAGTTGGGTCAAAAATTTTGCATAAAAATGATATTTATGAATGTGATAAGGGTGAAGAGATAAATCCAATGGAATAGGTCTTAAATAATGGTGCAAAAATTTCCAGACTCCAGTCTGAAGAATACTGGAGTGATGAAATTCCCAAATGCTTAACCAAGAAGAAATGTATAGTGATTTGGAAACTCGAACACATTTGCGCGACAATAGATCCTATCTGGTTTTGTTTTTTTTGTCCCCAAGGGTTAGGTATTCAAGGTTTCTATAGATAAGGGTTTTCCCTGTACTATAACTCTCACCTATACATGCGACATCCAATAGTAGTACTCAACCCAATATCTCAGGGCACCAACTAAGGAGGCTAGATCGTGCCCTTAGTTGATCTACCCGACTACCCATGTACTATAGAGTATCTTCCCGAGTGGTGTTCTCGGTGACACTATAGTAGTCAGGCGGCCGATCGGTTTATCTAAAGAGGGCTTCACAAAATCTAGGTCGATCCGTACACAAGTGTTGTCTGATGCGCTACCACTCGAAGGGGTACCAACATGGATTACAAGGATGGCCAACATATGTGCGCTTAAGTACCACTTGTATTTATTTCATGTATGAATCCCTCAATCACGAGTTTATGTGCGCAACAAAAGATCTTTGTAGCTTAAAGATGTCGGAATACGTCTCTACCCTGAAAAAAAATTTACCCACAATTTTCTGTCGAGGAAAGTGCTCTTATACCACTTGTAATATTATGGATATAAAAAGTATGCAGAACATAAATAAAATGCTAGAAATGGCAGATGAACAACAATATAACCAGAAAAACACCACAATAATACTGAAATGATAACATAATAACACCAAAAAGAGCACTTTGATAACTAAGAGCAATGTTCACTGTCCTCTTCGAAGGGGAAACCTCTAGTCGAGAAGATCTCTATTACAATAATATCAAAGACAACATTTCTCATACCCTCAACTCCTATTTATACTAAATATGTCTATCAAAAGAACCATCTAGAGGAAGATCCTTCTAGAAGCGGAAGCTTCTATTATGTCTTCTTACATTCGAATTATTCTTCCTTATTGCTAGGCCTTATTAATATCGACTTTTATTACATCGGAATATATTATTATACCTACGTGAGGGGTTAGGTCCCTAACAGGGAGGAGAAAGGAAGGATTCATATCCTTTACTAAGTAAACTATTAAAATAAGGGATTTACGGATCCCTAGGGTTGGTTCCCTAAAAAAAAGGGAGTTGGTGATTCCTACGGTTGGTGCCCTAAATAAAGGGATTTGTGTCTCCAAAAGTCGGCGCTCTAAAAAATGATTGGCGTCGTTCACTATCTCAGATTATTCTTTATAAAACTTTGTAATTCTTGTTAATTATATTTATATAATTGATTTTAAATACAAGTACATTGTTGAACTATTGTGGTGATTAATAAAATAAAAAAGGAAATGCTAATTGTTTAAAAAGGTAATATTGAATCACCCCCCTCTCCCCCCCCCTCAATATTTTAAATAGATATAACCTCCATTATCTACAAATATTTTCATGAATAGGCCTTCAAATGTTTCTGAGGTGACAATTGTTTTGGTAGGGATATTGTTGTACCATTCTTTGGCCTTCCCTATGAGAGATGACGAGAATATATTGAAACACACATCCTCATATTGACTTCGAGAAGCATAAGAATCATTTTTTTTGAAAGGGTATCCAAATGATATTGAGCTGATACAGTGTCTCCATCCGAGAAGGTGGAACGCCATTATCCAAAACCACTTGGAATTTTATGAGGTGATACATGTATCTTTATTATATACGATGGTTTGTATAACCCTTCAACATCCTCATATCCACCAAAATTTGAACGCAAAAATGGTTGAGAATCTTCATCAAATAGTATATATGAGTCCTCAAAAGGATAATCCTGAAGTTCTGGCTAGGGATTGACATAAGTGTATTGGAACAAGCCCTTCCCTAGTGGATGAAAAAGGTTTGCGATCATATTATCACTAGGATTCCAAACAACTTGATCATCTACACATGAAAAATATCCTTCAAGAGGAAAGACTTATGCATTCCTTGTCTGAAATTTACCCTCGATGTCATAGATAGGATCTACACAAACATGAAATAACCAATGTCCCATCCACGCCTCCCAATATGTATGAAAACACCAATGTGTTGATCGACCAGTTCATAACGTTCCTCCATGAAATCATATATATCGCTTGGAATAATGACCTCTTCATCTTAATCGAGTGGGAGGATCGATACAAATGTCTTCTTTGGAACTTCAACATGTTGCATTTTATTGGAGTTCTTCCTTTTCTTCTTGGAAGATTTCTTCATGGAAATGTTTATTCCAATGGCTATTCATTACAATGGGATTAATTCTTAACGAGGATCACTTCATGTAATTGTTCTCTAAAGGATTGAAAAGGAAACTCTTGTCTTTGGCGGGTGATGTCTTGTCAATATCCTGCACTTCCTTGGAGTCTTCCTCCTCTTCCTAGTCTTGTTATTCAAATACTTATTTTTCTTAGCATTCCTCAAGTTTTTTGTTGCATTCTTCCTCTAGGGAAACCTCATTATCATCAATCTATGCATTACCTTAAAAAATACCTAAAATTACCTCCTCTAACAAGGCTCTTAGAAGATCATTATAAGTATCTTCAAATATGTGAAATCTTGGACCACGATGTTTGAGAAATTATTCAACAAAAGTAGTAAGAGAAATGATACTCTTTGGTATACAATATTTTCTTATCCATTCATGTTGTTTTATTTCCAATGAGTGTAGGAACAATACCACCAAAAGATATTCATGTATTTGTTCGAGCATGGATGCATATCTCACAAGAGACAAGACATGTGAGATAACATAAGAAGAATCAATGTTGTAATTTGATACATCCTTGAGATACTCCTTGGGGAACTTATTTGGGAACCCTGGAATGTCCTTGAGATCAAGGGTAGGGTACACTCCATGTGACAACTAGAAAACCATCCTTCATTATGTGCAAATTAAAAAAAAAAACTCAATGAAAGATGAAATATTTGTACCTTTATCCAATGGAGCCTCCAAGGTCAATTGCAAGTGAAAATTATCAAATCTTCAAAGTATGAAAATAAAAAGGTATTTCTTCTTCCAACGGAGTCGTTATATCAGCTACTGGCTCATCAAATATGGAGAGCTTATCTTCCCTAAATGGATTCATCGGGAAATTTATAGATACAAGATTTGAGAATAACTTGTCAAATGTTATTATGGGATAAAAAAGGATTCAAAATACTCCTTGAAAATGATGCAAAAAATGTTAACACATAGATTGTAGTTTGGGAAAATCCCAACCCAAGAAACAAATGTGTGACACAATTGGGAATACCTATCATTGTCACCTCAATAGACACCCTCCTCATTTTAGTGAAGGACAAGTCCAACACAAGAGAATCTTACCGGGTGACCCTAGGGGGATTGCAAGGGGGGAGGCAAGGAGCTATAAGAACACCCATATAGGTCAAGGTGAATGTGGGACTTGAGGATTGAGGAAAGAGTCTCTAGAATTGGTGAGTATTTTCCAACGTCATGTACATGAAAAACAATCCTACCCAAACCAAAAAAAGACAATGTATGACGATATAAGCCTCAAAACCAATGGGGAAACAGTAAGAAACCTTAATATCCCAAAATTGTAGTAGTAAGGAAATACATATCAATAGTAAAGAAACTATGACAACTGCAAATTAAGCCATCAAAATTAAGTATATAATGTTGGAAAATAAAGGTATCAAATAGTAGACAATCTTCCAATGTTTGTACCAATACTTTGATAACAGGGGAGGGTTGTTAATGAGTGTTATCAATAGAGTTTTATAACAACCTTAGGGTTGTAGAATTTTTTTCTCCAACAGTGTTGATGGGTCCAAATTCCCTATCAAGTAGGAAAGGGAGAATTCTTGATTGCAGGTCCCAATTAGACCTACTCTCGTTTGGTGTGGCATTTCAGACGAGTATGTGGGCCTCTCTGGTACTCAAAATTAAAAGAAGAAAAAGGGAAATATGGTGAATTGTATCCAAAAGGTTTATAATTAATTCTAAATATAATCTAATTAATGTAAATGCAAACTAACCAATCTAACTATTTCTAATCTGTCCTCTAGGAGAAAAACTAATAGATGAATATATACAATATAAGATGATATCATTGGTTGCATAAATAGTTCATGAAAAACAACAATATATGAAAATGATAATGCAATAGATATAAATGTAAATAGCTACAAATTACACCTACAACACCATTCACGTATCCTTTAGAAATCATAAATCATATTATTATATAAACTCATGAAACAATTGCACATGAAGAAGAGTCCCATATACAGTCGCAAAACATTTATGATCCTGAAATACCTTCTACTCCTTATTGAATCATACATAAGAGTATCGTCCAAAGATACAATAGGAAACAATTAATCTCCTCATACAATGAATTCTCTTTTATAAAATAAGAGAGACTCCTCATTTCTCGTAATTGTTCATTTCTTTCAGTTACAACTTTTCATTTCGTCTCCCTTCATTTTTGTTATATTAGAATTCAAATTTCTCTAAAATATTTATTAATACATATATTTCATTGCGGATAGAAGTTAAGAATACTTTTCAATTTGTCATATTCACGTTGTGAGAATTCCACGAGTCACCATTATTGGAAATATCTTCAATTCCTCCCAACTACGTCCACTTTTGTTCTTCGAATTTTATAAGCATTTTGGTGATAAATATTGTAAAAAATACTTTAATAAAATCTTCTTCATTGTTCCATATTTCCTGCGAGCTACCTCACTCTTGATTTGACCAACTGGAACTTGAGATACACATTTTGGAAAAATTTAGGATCCATCTCCAATTAAATTCATGCCTCATTTTCTCCTAAACTTTATAGGACTTTTTGTTGTTGATATGGTTCAAATTATTTTTTCAATCTATCCTTCTCCCTACCATATTTACTACGAGTCCTCTCTTGCTTGATTTGGCTTCATGGATCATGAGTTATGGCTTCCCAAAGCTTGCATAGTCAATTTTCCCTCTGAATTTGTGGTCTATTATTTTCTATGATTTATAAGGTTTAACATTACTTTTTTGACCTAAACATCTCTTCCAGCACACTCTTTGTCTTTATACCTTTCAAATGAGGTATCACGGGCCTTCTTTTGACACTTGTAGCTCAAGATATGTTTGTTTGAAAATCAACGGTCAACAATCCCTAACCTTCCTGTGCATGAATCTTGGTCATTGATCTTTAACCTGGAAATAATAATATCATGTGCGTAAGGAAATACAAAATTGAATGGTTTAAATATTTGTATCCCCCTTAGCTATTTTTTCTAAAAACCTAGAGATGACATATGCCCTAGGGCTCATATCTTAATTTTGGCCAATTACCATACTAAAAATTAGAAAAATATTTCAAAAAATGAAATAAGGAAATAATTAAATTATTACAATTAACCTACATTAAAAATCAAATTAATAAAGATACAAATTAATACAATTAAAATAATTAAATATTAACAAAAATAATAAAATAATAATAAAATTCCCCACCACCCATGTACAAATTAATAAAATAATTAAAAATAATAAATAGACACCCCCAAATGAAAAAATAGCCAAAAGTCAAAATGAAAAAATTAAAGAAAACTTGGGTCAAATAACCCCATCACACTCAATTGGTCAGAGTGGTGAAATGGACGCCAGATGAATGTGAGCTAGCTAACTCCGATGGATATGGTTCCAATAGGATATTAGAGCTGAGACATCAAAAGTAAAAAAATGGAGTTAAGAGTGAGCTATGACAAATATATTTCGATGGGAAAAATAATATTAAATTATATTACTCCATTTCTCCATACCATGTGATAATTAGAAACCCAAAACATAATAATTTATAAATTCCAGTTACTTAAAAATTTATGTTAATTCATACTTCAATGGCTTCAAATGGGTTTGACATGGTAAATGCCTCCGACATGAGTGCATTATGAATTTCGAACTTCGATGGTTCGGATGGTTCGGATAGGGTTCCACAGATAGGGGACAAAATTAGGAGAACGGTATACAGGTAGGTTCCAAGTAACTAGGGGTCAAGGTGGGCTAGGTTATATGTTGATCAAAGTTATGGACACAGATCAGGTTTTGGCCTCATCACCGCAAAGGTGATAAAAAGACAAATATGGATGAGGCTTGGGAAAAGTAAGGCTTAGTCCATAGTGCTAAATGTTGGCTTCAAATTATAAACAAGATCCGCATAGAGAGAGCTCTAAGAAAGAGGAAGAAGATCATGGGATTCCTCCACATGCATCTCAATGCTGGAGTAGCCATGTAAATGAAGTGGCCCTAGGAACTTGCTCCTGCAACTACAAACAATATGAGATCGGTTATGCGATTAAGAAGACACTTTCCATTATACCATAAAAATTACATTCCTTGCATTCAATCAAAATTATGGAAGAGTGTTGGGCTTGTTCATAGATATTCATGGGTGACTGTAGATAAGTTTCCTGAAAATTGCATATGCCAAGCCTCAAACTCAAAAGAAGGATTACTGACAGGGATGATTTTAAGGATGGAAATTTATTTTAAAATGTAGAAACCTTGGCGAATCTTACCAATCCTTCATATGACAACTATAAATGTTTGGCGATACTTTTGTAAAAATATTCAAATTTCTAAGGATTTTATATAGTTTTTATAAAATTTTGGCGATTTTTAAGGTAAAATAATTTTATCCTATAGAATTTTTGCGAATCATTTTTAAAATAACGAATCTCGTTTTTGGAAAAACCATGGAAAATTAGCCCATGAACGAAATTTAGCCCCTAAAATCATCCCTAATTACTGATGTTGTGATTCAAGTTAAGAGTGAAACCAAATAATATGATCAATATATAGGAGCATAAATATGAAGGCATTAGCCACACAACAATACAAAGGATGTAAAATGAAAAAATGTTCTGCACTTAAGTCATCCATTAAAATATCCCCAAATGAAAAATCATGCAAAGTATACAATAGAACATCAATATATAGAACCGTATAGGATAATCAAATACTTCGAAATATGCACAAGGTCCCAATCAATGTCATGATACAAATGTCAACAAGGCATCATAATACAAGAATCACTATGAAGACATTTGAAAGATTAAGATCACAAGGATTAGGAAAACTAAAAAAATACAGTCATCAATAAATATCAAACCCCCATCTCCCTCAAAGTAGATGAAGAATCAACATTAGGCTCACAGTAGTAGAGGATTAGGCATTAGTGTTCAAATTTTAGTAGGTGGCTCCTTTCCTTTCACTTGTGAGAGAAAAAGTAAAGGGGGTTGTTGTGGCCACAAAAAATGGTGACAATACACTTGAAGAACCATTTATCTATATCAATAGAAGTCTAGGGCCTTTACTTTAGATTTGAATTTTAAAGATAAGATCAACAAACTGAAAACAACTTTCCAATAATCATGGGTACCACAATGATGCTAAGTTTCTAAAAGATATAATCCAATATTTCAAGTACCTGTAACCTAACACACCTTTTTCAAAGATACAATTAGGGAGGAAATTTCTTTAACTAGATAAATAATTTAGATTTTCTTTGGTTTAATGATGGGTTTATACTTTTTATAACAAAAAAACATTTACATAAGTGTGTTCCTCATCTCTCTTTCTTCAGAATTACTTCACTGCTAGTGAGCGTCCATAGCTCTGACGAAGTTTCCTATGTTCCATACAAACAAAGTCCCACTTCTAGTGAGTGTCCATAGCCCCAACATATTTACTTGTACTTACCACACTATTAATAGTGCTCTCAACTTCCTTTTTACTTCAAAATATGCTCACCCTTTTAGACTTATATATAGATATGCATATGCACATAGGGTGTGAAGGAAATAGGGTGATACAAGAGTTGCTTTGATTTTCCAAGTAGATGTTATGTATTTAACTTTCTCCCATATATCTCCCCAAAAACTATCATAGTATGGGCCATCTTGTTAGTATGAAGTGGATCGAGCTCAAAGAAAAAGGTAGATATAAACTTTCCTATATGTATGGATTATAATGGTATGCTTAGTAAGTACATGTGTCCCACCACAAATATCAGTCCATACACACAACTAAAAACTTCATGAATGTTCATTTAGATAGAGCAGTGAATGCATCTCATAACTTGTAAAATTTCTTCAGTATGTGACTAGAATTAGACTATTTCCTAACTCAAATTGAAAGAGTAATCCTCAAGGTAGAACAAAAATTCAAATCAGGTCAGGCAACATACCTACATCAAAATCAAAAGATGGAATCAAATTATACAAGAAAAAAAGAAGTGATAAAACTAAATCTAAAACTAAAATAAAATATAACTAAACTAAAAGAAACCCAAAAATGAAAAATGTCAATCTTCATATCAAACTAAAAGTAAAGAAAAAAAGTAATGAAAAAAGAATGGATCAAGGTAGCGTGGGATTCATCCTGGAAAACAACATAGTGTGGGTGATATGCATGAAAGGTATTTACATTGCAGCTCCAAGAATTGAAATAAGAGCAAAATGTTTAGTAGATGCATTTTCATACATACTAAAACCCAACAAGAATGATTTTTAAGGATTGAGTACATAATTTGGAAAATAAAATCAACAAGATTACGTGGAACCATTATTTTAGAAAAATGATATCAAATCAGTAAATTCGAACCTTTCGTGTTGATAATAAATTGAATTTTCCTTAAATGTTCAAGGATATAAACATTGAATGAATTTAAGAATTCACACTCCTTTTATCTTATTTCCATGGATATTATCTTGGTGGAAAAATATTTTGAAGATGCCATCTTTTCAATCTTCGAAATTCCATTGATATTGTTCAAGATACTCAAAACCTCTTTTATTATTAATCCATATTTTTTAATTTTTTGTATCATTAATCCATGGTGGTAGAAAAGAGTAAATCTCACTGCCATGATTGAAAAAGTTAAGTAAAGAAGCATGTAAAATTATGTACAAATTAAAATAAAGAAAATGGTTATACTAAGCTAAGAGAAAAATCAAAAGTGTACTCTATTGGTCATTATGGGAAGAATTGATCTTGAAATATAAGCCAAAAACATAATATAAATCATTAGTATTATTAGTGAAAGAATTTTCAGTGAAGCCTTCGAAAGTAAACAAGAGTAAGAATTATGAAAGGTAGGTTAACCATTCAAAGTAAATCCCAATAAAAATATTCACAAGGTAAAGATATGAAAGGAAGAATAAGAAGGATTATGAGAATTGATAATCTAGTGGAAAAATTCACAACACAATCCTCCAATCCAACTCTTACTTGCAAAAATCTAGCAAAATGGGTTAATGGGGATGCTTAATCAAAATGGATTTTTAAATTCAATCACATGAAACATTCCACAAACCCATAATTTTTCAAGATTTATTTTCATAAGCAAGTCCTTTTCACACTTGAAGGTAATGACATTTTTAACAATAAAACTCACACATGACATCTTACGAAAGAATCAATTTCTCTTTGCTATAAAAGAATTTATTAATCTGAAATATTAAAACAATTCAATCTGATAAGGAAAAGAGCAAACACCACATTTATGGAGGTCATACAAAAATAATCATGAAAAGGACTCTAAATATCAACTAGATCATAAACAAACATGGGAAATACATGAGTGAGACGATATTTCTGATCAATTATTGAGTTGGTGACAATATTTTGGTTGATTAATTAATAATGTTGCAAACAAATATAAGTAGTCAACTTTAGATTAACACTTCGATAAGTTTCATTCATTAAAGAGAGTAAATGCTAAGTTGTTGGTTGCACAAGTCATTTTCTAATCTGCATAACAAAAGATAATGGTATGATCAACTATTGACATTTTTGGAAAAATCTTCCTCTAAATGACTGACTCATTGAAATGAAATTAGACTAAAGAGCGGAAGAAAGAGAAAAATTAAACTAATACTAAGCAAAGCATTCTAAGATAATCTAAAATTGAACTAAATTGGTTGTTATATAACTTATGCAAATTCCAATGCAGTCATCTAGTATCCATGTTCTATCCATTCAATCAAATATCATAGCCTTCTCCTCGATAATTAGTCATTATGTGTTTTCCCACAATTTTCCTTTTGACAAGAGACTTAATGTCATTTATTGTTGTGATATTTCCCCTCTAGACACTTTGCCTTATACATGCAAAGAAAATCAGTCAAACTGTACAAAAATAACCATAAAATTTTGATTCCATTCATTTTCTAAAGATACATCTCCATCAACAAACCTTTTTTATGCTTAAAATATGAATTAAAACATGATTCAACAAATTATCCACATCACACATAAATGTTTGTATTTCCTCTTGTCGTTAATGGTAATCATATAAAATATATGTATGATTATCTTCAACCTTGTGAGAGACAAAAATGAAATCACTATTGATATGGAAGAAAGCAATATACTCTATTCAAATGATCTCAAACCCCGACCAAGATAGATATATTCCCCTAGTCATAAATTAAAGATATAATGAACATTTTTTTATTAAATGTGGTGACTAAAACCGTATTTCTAATAAGTAGTAAGTTGGGTATTATGGGAAAAACCATGAAATTGGTATCATACAATTCCAAAGAGTGTTCCAAAGAGGGAAAATCTGCATTTCACTTCCTTGAGATTATATATCACATAGAATATGAGAGAATGAAAAGTTGATGAGTAAGAAATTGATCTTTCTAGTACATAAGTTTTCCATTCAAAATAATTAGGCTGATAATTTGGAAAATGAAATCAACAATATCATGAGCAAGAAATATCGAATAAAAGATATTTCAATCATGACCTAGACATGCTTATATTTCTAGGTTATGAATACACTTGAACAATCTCTGGTGTTGTAGTTTCAGATTTATGGAATGCTGACATATAGAGTGTAATGCCCATAGAATACATAATTACAACCATAATAAATTTACACATTGAAACTTACTATCATGGCTAAGATGAAAACAAATGTTGAAAACTCAAATTTAGAAAATTAGAAGTTGCATTGACATTTTCCATCAAAGTATTTACAATGTTCCCCAAGCATTTGAATGATTTCAATTTTGATATTAGTGGGTAGTACTAAGCTATGATAAAAATAAGGTCAATCAAGAATGTAACCATAAGGAGTGACCTAAAATCAGTAAATCCAAAGGATAGAAAAATGTTTCTGAGAAATAACAGGTCTTAAATAATCATTGAATTGATGGGACTAGAAATAAATCTTTTGTTAGTCACTAGATTAGTTGATGAATTTATTGATCCCAGGAAATTTATGAAAAAGATCCAAATAGAAATATTTATGTCGTAGTCTTATCCACAATGTCAAAACATATTTCTAGGCAACCTGAAAAAATATATCTTTTTGTTGTATATAAGAAGAAAATTTGGATTCATTAATTTGAAAAATTAATAGACAAAACAATACTTAAATGAATCACTCAATAGATAGAAAGATATTCACATCCAAAAGACAAAAATTAACAATAAAGGTGATGAAATAAATCAGCTCAAAGAAAAATCACCCAAGTTCACTATGCTAAGAAAATTCTATTATAGAAACATAGTCCCTTACATGCTTACATACACAATCAAGCAAATATAAAGTGATACAGTCTAATTATCAAGACAACATGTACATCCTAGAAACATTCATAGGATGTCAAACTTTAATTCACAGTTATAGTCCAATTACAAAGGATATGAGAATACTTATCTATTACAAGTTGCAACCAACTAATTGAAAGTGGGTGTCCTCCTTTCCACCCAACCATAGGCTTAGAGGCATTCATTGTGAGCACTCTGGCCACCCTCATTCGAAGCCATGATATCACTAGGGAATTTATGTCAATTCTCAATGATTCTTTCTCTTTCACATATTATGCGAGGTTTATCAGATGCTTCCTCAACATCAAGCTCATGGTCTTCTTCTCAGGTCTCGTTCTCTGCAAACTCTCATATATTTATTTCTCTATTATAGCCTTGATGAGATTTATCGTATGCTTCTTTAGAATCAAGCTTGTGGTGTTTTGCCCATTCTCTGCTGGAGAGATTCTCTCACGTTCCCTACTCTTCTCTTCATTCTCTTACATGCCTTGAACAAACATCCCTCCTATCATGTTCCTTCTGTCAGAATAAAAATTGGGTCATTCTGGGTCTCCAGGACCCTATGGCACTTCGCGCTGATATTCTTCAGCTAGATCATGCTTCCATTCATGGGGTTGTTTTATGGTTCAGCCACCATTCATTTCTTCATTAACTAATTTCTCTCCTTGGGATCTGGAGGAGGTTTGTTATCCTCAACAAGGGAAATTTTTGGGGTCATTCGATATAATGAAACCTCTCTTATAGTTTTCACATTCTTTCCTCTAGTGATATCATGGCTAGTACTTTCAAGGCTTCACCCCCACAGTCAGTTATTTGGATATCCAAACAATAATACATTTACATTGTTCCCATGCCATAGCATGGTGATTATGATTAATGATTAATTAGAAACTGGGGGAAACATGGGTGTTTACACATAATATCAAGGTGATTGAAAGGAACTAGTCCACACATGAATTAGAGTTGGTGGCTATTGTTCATGCATTGAAAATGTGGAGACATTATCTTATGGGAAGAAAATTTGAACTGGGTATAGATCATAGTGGTCTGAAGTATTTGTTTGGAAAATCAATAGTAAATGTGAGGCAAGTTAGATAGTTATAATTTCTTAGTTAATGTGATTTTAAAATTAAACATATTTAAGGAAAATAAAACAAAGTGGTTGGTCCAAGCATCAAGAGCATTCATGGGATGCATCCTACAACCATAAGCATGCAAATTTCATATTTAAAAATCATAATTTTAGAGGCTATAAAATCAAATCAACATTATTTGCAAGTGAAGGAAATCCGACAACAAGCTAATTTACAATATAAGAATAGATATCATAGGCTAGAAGAGAATGGGATTCTCTTGTACTTGAACAAATTCTATGTTCCTAATTCTCAGGAATTGAGAAAGATGGTGTGGAAATAATTTCATAATGTATCTTATGCTAGACATATAAGGTACCATAAAACTATTCCAGTTGGAAGAGGCTAATAATTTTGGCCTTGAATGAAGAGAGATGTGGTTTATTACATGACAAGGTGCACAAAATGTCAGAAGGTAAGGGATGAGCATAAACATCCAGCTGGATGGCTACAGACATTTCCCATTCCTGAGAGGAAAGGGGAGATTGTCACCATATATTGTATGACCAAGCTACCAAAAATAGTGAAATAACATGATTCATCATGGTAGTGGTGCATAAAGAAGTTGTTGAAGGGTACATTGTATGACTAAGGCAATAGTGTGTGACAAAGATCCCAAGTTCACTTCCAATTTATGTAAAGCATTATTTCAAGGATTTGGGATCAATTTAATTTTTATCACGATATATAGTCCAAAATTAGATGGGCGGATCAAGAGAATCAATTAGGTGATTGAATATATGCTAATGATGTATTTTATGGACAAGTCTTCTTAGTGAGAATAATATTTTCATTTGGTTGATTTTTCATATAATGATGTGTATCAAGCATCTTTAAAGATGAGCCCATTTGAAGAATTGTATGGAAGAAAGTGCAACACATGAATGAGTTGGGACAACCCGACAGATAGAGATGTTGGTATAACAAGGCTTCTTAGGGAAATGGAAGAGCATATGGTAAAGATAAAGCATAACCTAAAGGCTACAGAGGAAAATAAATAAATTTATGCAGAAAAAGTTGGAGCATGTAGAGAATTTCAAGTGGGAGACCATGTATTTTTTAAAGTGTAGGCTAAGAAGAGTTCATTGAAATTGGGAAGCTGCTCCAAATTAGTAGTGCACTACTATGGGCCCTTTGAGATGCTAGAAAGGATTAGGTCTATTGCACACATGATATATTTTCATGCATCCATGCATGTTCATAATATGTTTCATGTGTCCAAGTTCTTAAAAAAATATCTACCTAATCCTAACCATTTAATTGATTCGATTGTGATCTAGGTGGAGCATTCTAGAGCGACTTTCAAGTCCATCTGGTGCACATATTTGAGAGAAATTTCAAATTTCTCAAGTATCGAGCCATCATCCTGGTAAAATTCGAATGGACATGCTACATCCCTAAAGATCCTATGTGGGAGCATTAGGACACCACATGGGGACAATACCTACAATTTTTTGAATAATTTCGATTGTACATGTGTATATAGTGCACTAAGGACAATGAAAAACTGTGATACCCGAATTTGACCCCCTAGTTGTAAGTGTATATATGTATATGGTTTTAGAGTATGGTGATCCATTTTGTATGTTTTGGGCCAGAGTGCGTGTGTATGTGATATTTTTCTAGAGAGCTTGTATGTTGAAAGGCTAGTGAGACTAGCACTTTACACTGTAATTACACTCGTATGCACATTAATAAAATACATCACAAATATAGAACAAGTCAGATAAACGAGTATTTGGAGATAGATCTCCACAAGACGGAAGGGGATCTAAAGGCTTAAGGAAAAAGGGCAAAGCCACATAATATTAAAATATTCCTAAGTCGCAAGTCATGATTTGATATTATTGCTAAATTTCCTAAGTGGGGAGGATTTTCACCACGAGTGCCATTTATAAAAAAAGGGCCATGCATATTTAAAGTATGAGCTTAGTGGAAAAATCATTTACTTCTTGTCCATTCTTGGGCATTGTTACCATTGCATATTGGGGGTGTGAGCTACTAAACCACTGAGACCCTTTGAATTGAATGTCTTTTGGGTTCTAATTCAATCATGTGTGACTACTGGGAATAATTATCCTTGGGTTACCTTGGGAAATGTTGGAGCCTTGGAGGGATATTTTTTTGGTATAGGTTTCCCTCAGTGTGAGGCATGGATGGTACCTGGAGACTCTGTGAGAGTAGTTGGAGCTCTTTGGGCCACATCTAGGAGACTTCTTGTCTGACTTATACTACAACAATGAAAGGGGAGTGGGACAACCTCAGTGACTGCAGTGCCAAGAATGGGGTACACTTCCTTGAGTTGTGTAGGTTGAGGGGAATGAGGGATTGCTGGTTGGAGTTGTTGTTGGAGTTTGGTACCTTGACCTCATTTGAGCCCTATACAAACTATGTGACCTTACCACATCTATGAGACTTCTTGTCTGACCTATGCTACAACACTGAAATGGAAGTGGGACAACCTGAGTGACAGTAGTGCAAAGAATGGGGTACACTTCCTAGAGTTGTGTAGGTGGATGGGAATGCGGGATCGCTGGTTGGAGTTGTTGCTGGAGTTTGGTACCTTGACCTCGTTTGAGCCCTATACAAACTATGTGACCTTAGTTCACGAGAGACAAGTCCTTTTCCCTAGTGGAATCATAGCCCCAAGTCGGGGTTGACCTGTTGTCTATGGCTAGGAGGAATGTTTGAGGTCTGCAATTAGTTGGTGCTATTTACACAATATATGTGTTATGAATATGGTTTTATGTGCTTAAAATTTTGTTATGTCTCCCTCCATGTTTTCTTATTACTAGAGATTTTGTTTGAATTTTTTGATAATTATATGGTGATACTACTTGGGTGTTGAAGGTTGTGCATTTGGTAATTTTTCCTTCATGAATTTAGTGTTTACCTATAATCATCACAAGGATATTTCTAGGATAGATTCCTTTAAAAAAAAAATTGAATATTTATCCTAAGCTAGTTGAATATTTATACTAAGCTAGTTGAATATCCCAACACAACTCTTCATTGGGTTTTCTTCTTCCTCTTCGTGGATGGAAGGCACTAAATTACAACAGAACTCTTAATTTTGGCACTATCCTCTTTTCAGGTACCGTGACGCAGTTCTCCTCTTAATTTTGCAACTATCCTCTTTGGCATCTAGAATGAAGACGAGTGGCAGTTCTCCTCTTAATTTTGGTACTATCCTCTTAATTTTGGCACTATCCTCTTTGGCATCTACATTTCGGATGACACAATGCTACAACGCATCTAGATAAGAGAAGAGTGACGACGACATACAAGTCGGATGACACTGTTAGCTTGATTTGCATGACTTTGCATTGAAGTTTAAAGGCTAAAATTCATTTACTCATGAATGCAAAATAAATTTATAATTTCCGATTAGCATCACATACGATAGAAACGAGCCCCGTCATC
>JZKD02S1675850.1:773571-801766 GCA_000966675.3 Picea glauca
GGTACACATTAAAAGATTTCAAGGACCACGACTTAGATCATGGCATCATAGTTTTACTGCAAATACAATGTGTGACTCACATTAACATATGGTTTAAAGTATTTTATTATTCAACGCACCACTCAAACTCTCACGTTCATTTTTTTTCCATGATTTGATCTTATTATGCTGCCATTTCCATTCCTCCCTCAAAATTTCCATAAGAACTATAACTAGCTTCCCTTGGACTAAGATTTCTTTACTATGGGCTTCATCTTTGAACTTTCTTTCTCCCTTTTGTACCTGCAAAAAAATTGATCATAAATCTCCATATAAAAAGAAATCCATCTAGTGAGATACATGGGTACRATCCATTGTWTTCACCACTTCCTTWGCAATCCTTTTCAMCTATATGGTTCATCAACATGTTAGAGTCCCCCTTAATCATAACTTGGTCCCAACCTTCACATTTTAAGATTAATCCATCTCACATTTCCCCTGTTAATCAAAGATTCAATTTCTCTGAATCAACATCAAGCTAGTATACAAGTACACCTACCACACTCCAAAACTCCAACTTGTCGAAATGAACTTGTCTATGGCTAGGATTTACAACTTGGACCAAAACTCCAGGTTGTCGAATACAATTGATCATGCACCCCCTACAACACATATGCTCAATTACAACATTTCAACTCAGGTACAACAAATATCCAAAATGAACAACAACAACACAAGTTTACCTTCTTCATCTTTTGTAGCAATCATAAGCCCATTACATATGACCAATAATCATAACAACCTCAAATACGATGACACATGATACAAGTAGGAATTACATATTCTAACAATATTAGTATAGAAAATCACATCCCATATCAATAAATTTAATTATCAATATTTTATTGGAGGGTAATATCTTAAATCAGATGATGTGTGTAATACCATTAAAAAAATCAGTAGGCCAAATGTTCTACCTTTTTCGTGGATATTTTCATCCTGAGAAATTGTTGGATCTCTATATTTGAGTGGTTAATTTTGTATAATTTCAGTGTTGAATCCATTCCCACATTCATAATTTTGTTAGTTTGTATGTGTACCCTAGAAGTTTTTTCTTGCAATCATCCCTTGATTTTTTGTTCTTTTAGAAGTTTTTCATTGTATTTTTTATTCTCTCAACAAGTTTTTGCAATAATACTTATCTATGTATCATGCTCCAAAGGCAATTTATAAGGTAGAATAGTTTTTGTCCAAACTGTAATGTCATTTTAAGGTATATATAATGAACACTGTTTTCATGTAATAATTTTGTTTTCAATTTAATTTCGTGATTTGCCATGCCCCGTTAATGGTACATCCATGGTTTCATGTTCTGATTATCTGCCATTGTTAACTTTATTTTTTGTTTTATGGTGATTTCTTATATGATCTAATATTTGTGAGTTGTAGATCAACGATATTGACCTCAATACTTCTCCACTCTGTAAGTGGTCGATGGTCTTATGATATTTTCTTAAAGACATACAAGATTTTTAATTGTTTTGTGATGGTTTCTCTTTCCTAGATAGGGTTTCCAACATAGGGATTTATATATTTGAAGATCTTGTAAAGAATGACATCATAGATAGGAAAGAAATGTGTGGATCTCTCTATATTAGTATATATCCCTCCCTTATTCAAGTGTCCTATAATTGTAACATCCCCGACCATCAAGACCACTGCCAGGCAACACTACCCAAATACCTTGTCTTCTACAAACTAACTATGATACCAATTTTTAACGTCCGTGACCATCGAGACCACTGCTAGACAACACTACCCAAATACCTTGTCTTGTACAAAATAGCTCTGATACCAATTTGTAGCATCCCTAACCACCAACAGTTCGGGAAAAGCCACTACGGAGCACACACACACACACACACACACACACACATATAACATGCATTTCTAATGAATTTAAAACAAATAAAACAGAGTTATTGCTACCCTACAAACTCAAATGGAATTGACAGTAATTCTTACATGCAACGGAACACATGATAACATTTCAAGAATCATAGACATACATAACATACATAATTAAGCATGGAAAGTATACTTATCTTTTAACTTGAGTAAAAGCACCAACTTCATGTAGACCTTCCACAAACCTCCCAGCCTTAGACCACACTGCTCATCACTCTCAACACTGGGTCACCCCCGAGCTAAGACTAAACTCTACTAGGCAAGGAATTCCTAGGCTAGGCAAGGTCAATAGCAAAGTCACACAGTTTAAGAGGAAGGATTATCTCCCACAATTCAATTACGCCCACTGCTCACAGACTCTCATTCCCCACATGGATGTCCCACCCGAGGAGTATACACCTTCACTGTCACACAGTCCATTGGTTGTTCCACCTCCCTTACCTTGGGCTCAAGCAACAAGCCGGACCAGAATTCTCAGAGCTCTGTAGAAGATACGAGACTCCTTCCAGGAGAACTCACCTCCTCAACACACTCTCTCACATGGAGAGAGTTTCTTACAGGCCTAAAAACATACTTCTTCAATCCACAACCACTTCTCTCACCTGGAGAGAGAGTTTTTCACAGGCCCGACAACCTACTTCTTCAACGACAACAGTTAATCCGGGTAAGGAAAAGGATGACTCAGTAATTCATAGAGGTGGAAAATGGTCACCATTCAGTAATGGAGGAAATGGTTGGCTCCAAGCTTTCTCAGTTCATGAGTGAACTCATGAGGAGAGGCTAGTACACTAGTCTAGCATAGCCAAAAAAATGATCAAAGTGTGATAGTTGAAACTCTCTGCATGAACCTCCCCTGTGTGAGTGAGTGCGTGAGTGTGTGTGTGCCTCCTATGTGTGAGTGTCCCCCAACAACAATAATCCCCCTCCCTTAATTTTTCATGTGCCTGAGATGACACCTCTCTCTCATGAAGCATGTTCATTTCCCTTTGGAAGTTACCTGTCCTTCCCCCAGAACTTAGGATAAAATTTTATCATTTTAAACATCGTTTGGAAGAATAATAATAAATTACTATTCTCTTGTACTTGATCCCTTAGGCTTAGCCCCTCTTTCCAACCTATGACACCCCTCTCCCTTACCTAGCCTAGTGGAGCTTAGTCTCCCATTCTCTTTTATCGTGGTCGGTCTACACATAATGATGTTTTTATAATAATCATATGAATATTTACATGTACAAAGCAGGCTCATGGCCTTTAACACCTAGGCTTTCTGGCCTACTAACACATAAGCCTACCATCTTATAATTTCTTGTCTCACCAGCCTACAAAACATGTTTACAATTCATAATACAACTCGGGATCGTCCTTGGGGTATTACAATCCCCTCCCCTTATTTTTTTGCATTGTCTTGGGTGCAACTTATTTACACAACATCAACCAGATTTCCAAAATATTCAAAAATATGCAGGTATTCTGCTCGCATAGCATCCTCATGCTCCCATGTCGCATCCTCAAGACCGTACCAGGTCCACTGGACCTTTACAATCCCTATGGATCGATTCTGGTGTTGTTTTCTCTTCCAGTTGAATATGTGCACCAGATGCACCGGCAAGACACCTTCTTGTTCCACTTGAATCACATTCCAATAAATAACATGATTAGCATCTGGTATATATTTCTTAAGAAATGAAACATGAAACACATTATGTATAGTCATGGATGTAGAAAATGAAAGCATATATGCAACTAGTCCAATCCTTTCTAGGATTTCAAATGGCCCACAATATCTGGCTGCCAACTTGGAATAGTTTCCCACCTTCAGGGAACTTCTGTTGGCTTTCACTTTCAGGAAAACATGATCACCCACTTTAAACTCTCTCTAGGTTCTGTTCTTATCATCATAACTTTTCTGCCTATCTCAGGAAACCTTCAAATGCTTCTTAATCTTCAGCATTTGCTCTTCCATTTCTTTGAGCAACTTGGGCCCAACTATTGCTCTATCAGCTGGGTTGTCCCAACTTATTAGGGTGTTTCACTTTCTACCAAAAAGTTCTTCAAATGATCTCATCTTCAGTGATGCTTGATACCCATTGTTGTAGGCAAATTATACCAAGTGTAGGTAGTCTTCCCATTTAGATGGTTTGTCCATCACATACATCCTTAACATGTCTTCTATCACTTGGTTCACCCTATTTGTTTGCCCATCAGACTTAGGATGATAAGTAGTGTTGAAGTCTAGATTCGTCCCGAACCCTTTGAATAACCCCTTCTAGAAATTTGAGGTAAATTTTGGGTCTCTTTCAGACACAATTGTCTTGGGAATACTGTGTAATCGTTCTACTTACCTCATATAGATATCCACAACATTAGCTACCTTGTGAGTGGTCTTGAATGTAATATAATGGGTATCTTTCGTAAGCTTATCCACCACCACATGATGGAATCATGTTGCTTATTTGTTCCTTGTAATCCACTGATGAAATCCATTGTCACCACTTCCCACTTCCACTCAGGAATGGGTAATGGTGGTAACAACCCAGATGGGTGCTTATGCTCATCCTTGACCTTTTGACACTCCATACATATGGCGATGCATTCTGCAATGTCCTTATTCATACCTGGCCAAAAGTAATGGCTCTTGACTGCTGCCACTGTTTTATGATATCCAGGGTGCCCAACATAAGACACATTATGCATTTCCTTCAAAATCATAATTCTCAATTCCTGGGAATTAGGTACATAAATTCTATTTTTGTACAGGAGTGTCCCATCAACTTCCAAATTATAATCTTCCATTTTCTGTAACATCTTACCTTGTTGTAGCTTTGATACCAATTCCATGTACTACAAATCTTCATTTGCAGCTTCCAAAATTTTTCCCTTAATATCATTTTGATACATGCTAATGGATGTAGCATGTAACTCATGCACTCTCCTGCTGAGTGCATCAACCACTTTATTCTTCTTTCCTTTGATATGCTTGATATCAAAGTCATACTCACAAAGGAATTCCAACCATCTACTTCGCCTAGCATTCAAGGTTTGTTGATAAAACAAATACTTCAGACCGTTATGGTCTTTCCTCAGTTCAAACCTCTTTCCCATGAGG
Source organism: Picea glauca (assembly GCA_000966675.3). Taxonomy (NCBI): domain Eukaryota; kingdom Viridiplantae; phylum Streptophyta; class Pinopsida; order Pinales; family Pinaceae; genus Picea; species Picea glauca. The sequence continues at coordinate 778,625 of JZKD02S1675850.1, forward strand.
TAATGTCTACATTTCCTCAGGGCGTGTACAATGGATGCCAACTCCAAATAGTGATTTGCATAGTTCTTTTCATTCTCCTTCAATTTTTTGGACTCATAACATATTAAAAACCCATTATGGCTGAGGAATCCTCCTAGTCCTTCTTTTCATGCATCTGTACACACTAAAAAATCTTCCTTTGGATCTACAATCCTCAATATTGGAGCACTGGTTAACAACTGCTTCAATTTCTAGAAGCTTCCCTCACATTCTTCTATCCATTGAAATTGCTTCTCCTTCCTTTGCAAGTAAGTTATGGGGTGAGATATCCTTGAGAACCCTACAATGAACCTTCTATAATAGCCATCTAGACCCATAAAGGATCTGAATTCTATAACATTCTTCGGCACTGACCATTCTTTGATGGCTTCTATCTTCTCAGGATCCATGACTATCCCATCATTTGAAATGATATGTCACAAATAATGGATCTGCTTTCGATAGAATAAAAACTTGCTCAATTTGGCATATAGTTGGTGCTCTCTTAGCACTTGCAACACCATCCGCAGATGATATTCATGCTCTTCCTCTAACTTGGAATACACCAGGATGTCATCTAAAAAGACTATGACAAACTTGTTGAGATATTCTCTGAATACACCATTCATTAGGCACATGAAACAACGGGTGCATTTGATAACCCAAATGCCACCACTGTGAATTCATAATGACCATACCTTGTTCTGAAGGTGATCTTGTTGATGTATTCATCCTTTATTCTTACTTGGTGGTACCCTGACCTGAGATCTATTTTTGAAAATATCTTGGCATCCTTCAACTAATCGAAGAGATCATTGATCCTTGGCAAAGGATACTTGTTCTTAATCATTACTTTGTTCAACTGTCTTAAATCGAAGCACAATCTCAACATCCCATCTTTATTCTTCACGAAGAGGACCAGGGCACCCAAAGGTGACACACTTGGGCATATATACCCCTTCTTCATAAGTTCTTCAAGATGCAATTGCAGTTTTTTCAGCTTTGGTGTACTCATTCTGTAAGTAATTTTTGACACTGGAGCTACTCCAGGAATCGGGTTTATAGAGAAATCAATAGATCTCTCTTCGGGGGTAGTCCGGGTACCTCCTAGAATACATCTTCAAATTATTTTAATACTACATGGTCTTCAATATTTGACACCTTATCCTTAGGTCCTTCCTCCATATGAGATGCAAATATTTAGTAGCCCTTTCTGTAACACTTCTTCAGCTGCATTGCTTAGATTTCTCTGACAATAACTGCCCTTAGGATTCCCTGCACTTTCCTTGGTTTTCCTTTCTCTTCCAATAAATTGAATGCCTTGTTACGATAGTATAATATGGAATGGTGCTAGTCCAACCAATCCATCCCAATTAGACAATCATAGGAACCTAAAGGTAGGATGTTGAATTCATCCCTTATGATCAGTCCATTCATGTCCACTGGACAGGACGTAACCAACTCAAAAAACTTTCTCTTGGATCTTGTATCCAACTGCACTAACAAATATTTCCCATGCTTGCTTCTTGGCAATTGTAAACTTTCCACGACTCTAGGATCTATATAACTATGACTAGCTCCTGAATCAATTAAAATAGTAACGGTTTGGTTGTTGATCATACCTTCCACTTCAATCATATGTGACTTCTATTCTTCTTTCTTGTTTTCCAGGGCTGCGTAGATCCTTGGTATTATACTACGTACGTCTTCCACTATTTCTTCCTGTTGAACATTGTGGACAACTATCACTTTGTCATTTATGTGGGGGCAATCTATGTACCTATGATTCCCTTTACAACCCCAAGATTCCATAGGTGGTTGTCTTGGCATTTTCCCACCTACTTCCACCTTCCTGGGCTCTCTAAATGATGGTTGTCCTTGAGGAATTTTTATGAAAAATGATGTCTTAGTTCCCTTCTTCCTCTGATCCATCTTGAATTTCTTCTTGTCTTCCCAAGCCTTCCGGAAAGTGGGCATTTCTTCTTGCTACTCATATAAGCATTTTTCTCTCCTTATAGTTTCTTCCATAGTTTTAGGATCATCATACTTGACCTTGTCATTGATGGGAGATGGTAGTCCACTCAGATACCTTTGAATGTTGACAGTCTCATCTTTGATGAAAGGGACATACTTCAACAATTCCAAAAACCTTCATTCATATTCATCAATGGTCATGCTACCCATCTTGATTTCAAAGAACTCTTTCATCTTTTTGTCATAGTATCTCTTAGTCAATTATTTCTTTTCGAAATACTTTTTGAATTCCTTCCAAGTAAAATTTTTCTATTTAATTTGATGCACTTGCACAAGTTGATCCCACCACATGGATTCCTTTCCTTTCAGTTGATACATTGCAATTCTTTTTTCTGCATGAGAGGAGTAATTCTACAGTTGGAAATATTTCCTCATGCCAAGCAGCCATGTATCGACATCTTCCTCCTTGTTGTTCTATCCATAAAACATAGGAGGCTTAATCTTGTTCATTTCACCCTTCAGTTCATCCACTCCATATATCTTGTGCTTTCTAGTAGGAGATGGGCTTGAACTACTGGGTGCCTTCCTCTTGGACTGCTCTTGGGAGTGGTGATAGTGTCTACCCACACTCCTGGATTTTCTCTTCTCATTGGGGAACATGTGAATTCCTAATTTACTGGAGTTACTCTCCTTATCCAATTTCCTTTCTATCCTTGGCAGGATCCACATCAACTTTATGTTGAATTCACCCTATTGATCCTTGTCTTTCTGCAATCTTTCAACAAAATGTTTCCCTCCTTATCTATCTCTTCTCCATGCCCATTGGAGTTCGATCCTTCAGCTCCCAAATGGACATCCATTCCTCTAGCTTCATTCTTCGAACTAGAAGCATTTTGTGCCTCCTCCAATTCTCTACACTCTGTGGAAATTATGTTCGATTATGACAATCGTTGACTCTACAAACACAATGTATAGCCAACCAAAATTTGTCAGGGAATTAGTCCTTAACAAATTTCACAGTACTCATAAATCAATCTGATTCAAGAAAACGTTCATATTTCATTCTCTCTGATTCTAGTTCAATCAGGAATCCCTGCAGATATTTTCTTTCTGAGTTCTTCTTTGTTCTGCAACATTTATTTTTTATTTTTTTTGGGCACTAGCCCCTTTCTCTTAGCCCCCAACCCATGCAACCATGGGTTGTGGCCAAGTGATAGATTAATAGGTGCTTACTTGGGACTTGGTACTACGACTTTGGAGGTTTTCAAAGCATATATCAACAATATCTCGGAGTTTTGGATTGACAAACTTGCGGAGTAGGGAGGATTGACAATCCACGACATCCCAACATCTAACAAATGACACCCACTGTGGGACTTCAGGAATTTGAGCTCCGAGATTTTGGATCTTTGGAGATTAAGAACTTCGGGCTTTGGAAGTTTGTGCATCAGCACACCCCACTTCTCCCAAAACGTTACTCTCTGAACACTTCCATGTCACCTTTGGTGACGTTAGTATGTCTCGTCACCTTGGAGTTATGAAACTTTTGAAAGTTCATCCTTTAATTTCCTTATGTAACATTATTCCTGAGTGTCAAGTCTCTGGATTCCACAACTGGTGCCACACATTCATTGGGACCATCATGGCCCCACCACCCATACTCGAGAGGAGGTTCACATGGAAAAACATCATAAATGAACACATGGCCCACTGAGACAGGTGACACATGTCACCTTCTTAGTGACATTTAAATATTTGGCGAGTCTAAAACCCACTGACACATGGCACACATACAATGTGTCCATGTCATTTATGATGACATCATCATTCCTCGTTGCTCTGAAATTTCATACGTCAGAAGTTTATACACTTACTTCCTTCCAATCTCCCGAATTATTAATTTCCGGACTTCTTTACCCTGCAGGTCCACATAGTACAATTGTCACCCACTAAGGTGGTGGCACATGGCATGACTAGGAAGGTCCACGTCACCCTTGGCGATGTCATCCTACCCTGGTACGTCTGCTCTTTTGGTTCATAACTTCGCACTTCGAAAGTTGGTGCACCATCACAACCCACTTCTCCCGAATTTCGAAGTTACGATTTGTCGTGAGATGTATGGCTCACAACCACTTGCACGTAGATATGGCGGATCTGATCTACTTTTCACCATGCATCTTAATTTGTGTTCTTGTCTTGATCTAACGATCGAACTCTTCTCCTTAGATCCATGGTAATATCTTTTCTGGGACTTCGGATCTTCAGGCTTCAACCCTTCGCTTATTTTTTCACCTAACTTCACCGAAGTTGCGGAGTCCGAAGGGCCTCAGGGTTAACCCTCCTGCACTCTTTCCAGATCTGACGGTCATGAACTTTTCCCCTTTTTCCAAATATATCCTACTACCAACATTATCTTGCGGCCCAATACCACGTATGTTGTGGTTTTATAATACCGCTACACCTCCTGAGCTTCATAACACGACCAAGGTAACCTCTTGGCACTCAGGAATGTTCTGAGGTTAGAAATTGGTTCCTCTTGACACAATTTCCACCTGAAACTTTGGTTTTAATGACTACATGTCCGACCCATCCAGGCTCAGTGCTTGAAACTTGGTGCGAAGCTTGAATTTTTTCCATTTAGACAACAATTCTTTTCTTAAACTTTTGCTTCAACTTCTAATAACATGGCCCATCCAGGTTCAATGTTGAAACCATGGCTCGAAGCTTGAATTTTTTCCATTTCGACGACAATTCTTTTCTGAAACGTTTGCTTCAAATTCCAATAACATGGCCCATCCAGGCTCAGTGTTGAAACTATGGCTCTGATACCAATTTGTAATGTCCTTGGCCATCAAGAACACTCTCGGGCAACGCTACCCAAATACCTTGTCTTCTACAAACTAGCTCTGATACCAATTTGTAATGTCCCCGACCATCAAGACCACTGTCGGGAAATGCTACCCAAATACATTGTCTTCTACAAACTATCTCTAATACCAATTTGTAGCATCCTCGACCACCAACAGGCCAAGAAACACCACTACGAAACATACATACATTTATATATATATATATATATATAACACACATTTCTAATGAATTTTAATAAATTAACACAGAGTTATTGTTACCCTACATGATCAAATGGAATTGATAGTAATTCCTACATGCAACAGAAAACATGATAACAATTCAATTTTCAATTAATAATAGTAAGTTTATTATTTCAATTTTTTGAACATAAAATTTTGTGTAGTCTCTATTCCTGTGACTACCTGGCTTGCAACTTTCTTGTTGCAATGTTTATCAGTTCCTGAAATATTCTGAACTTCATAAGTTAGCAAAATTTCAGCCATTAGTATAATTATTTCCTTTCCCAAAACATATATACATGCACTCACAAAATGCATTCAACAAAGTGCATTTAAGTATACAATTCTATCACTTACTATGCATGAGTGCAATTCTCAATGCATACTTATTTAGCGCACCTTGCATTGAATTACATAATTCTCTTTATCTCAGTCATGTATCTCACCATCCATAAGTTGGAATTATGGCCAATGTGTTGACACATTCTCCACACACTTCCTATTGTCTTCCCAATAAATTGGATTCCTTCCTTTTCGAACCAAACACTACACCAAGAATACAATTTTGTGGTGTTCATTAGTGTTAGAAAAAAGGTTGCAACCCAAGTTTTATTTAAAAGTAGGAAGATTTTATTACATGTGTGGCTCATAACCTTTCCATATATGTACCTTGCCATATCCAACCAAGTCCTGGTCTCATACATGACTAGCTTACTTGCATTCATTCCTATAATAAGTTCTTATCTTTTAATTCTTTGGTTATTACCCCATAACCAAATTAACATGACATTCTATTGTGTCAGTGTGTGCATTCAGAAGCTAAAAATATTTGAATTAATATAGGCCTCTAGTCTTTACCACATCCAGTGGTATGCATTCAATAATATAACCCTACGATTTTGTAAAATAACTCTAGCTCAGTAAATTCTTACCAAAATTTCCTTTCAGCAATTATGTAAAAAGAGTAATAAAAACTCATACATGCATGACTGCCATTAATAAATTTTATGCTACCTGAAAGTCTAATAGTAGTAGAAGTTTTCATGCTTCTTTATCTAACTTATAACCAACACTTGATCTCTATGTTTCTTCCCTCCTTATGCAACAACATCACCAACAACACTCTGTAAACACGCAAGCATTATTTCCTCTAGCCGACCCAAACAACCCTAATCATACTAGCTACCATAGAAATTGAAACAACTTCTTTCCCATGTGTAACTTTTCCTTTCCGAAACCCATAAGTCTTCAATCCTTCTTGGGTTCCTTAATCTTCTTGTTCTTTCATTGTAGTCATTGTACATGACTATTTCTTCCCTGAGCACTTTCGACGCAGTTCACCTACCTCAACAGGGTCTGTTGACCTCATGGTCAAAGGATATTTCTGAATGCTAAGTCATATTGACTCTTCAGGGATTTTCCAGATCCCTATTAATCTTACACATGTCCCCCTTCCTTCTGTGTGAAAGTCCTGATAGACCCGCGAGTTGTTCCTGCGCACTTCCAAAACTCCAAGTTTCAGGTGCTAGCCCCTTTTTCATTAACCCTTTCCTTATTAAGACCATGGGCTATGAAATCACAGAAATATACAATTGCAGGCGCATCCAAGGGTGGTTTTAGGCCAACCCACTTTTCACCCCGCAATTCACCTCTAGCTGCCACACATCACTTTGTTAAAACCGTGCTATAAATTGTAGCCCGCTCTCAGATTTTTAACATTCGAGCAAGTTCTGGCCCCGCAATCCAGCTCATGCGTCGATCTCCAATCCCATGGTGATGATCCGCCATCAATGTTTGCTATCTATCCTCCTTCCACACATGATCCCAGATATACACGATCTGTCAACACATAGCTCCCTTCCAAATCAATGACTACCGTTGATTCTGTCTCTCTTGCCCTCGGGAACTTCAATTCTCAACTATATTCTTTTCCCCATATGAAAATCTTTTGGAGTGGAATATCAATTGATACCTATCCTCAACAATCAGATGGTTCCAATGAACTTCGGCTCTCCAACCTTTGGGAGTTCTCACGTCTCCACACACACAAATCTTCAGAGTGAATTTTACCATAGTGACGGATCTTTTGTGACGCGTCCTCTCCAAATCAATGACCCTAGTTCTCTTCGAGACTTCGTCTCTTTCCGAACAAGATGAGATCAACGATCCTTCTACCTCCTCCTCGATCAATGATCGGGATATCCTTTGGGACTTTGATGCTTTCACCCTCCTCTTTCCTCCAGAGTGCTCCATTCTCATAGTTCCAGATCTGGCATCATGTGTCCTTCACATCGATGACTTTCGTCGTTTCGGGACATTGGTACTTTGACATATTCCAAAACACAACTTCTCAGAAACCCTGGAGTACGATCCTCAAAATTTCATGATCTGGTCACACATGTCCAACCCAGATCAATGACTCCCATCTACTTCAATTGTTCGGGCTTGGGCGATATCAAACTTTTGACCTTCGCATTCTCCTGGAGTGTTTTCACCCGGAGTTCACAATCTCTTGCCACATGCCCTTCTAGATCTGACTGTCTAGACTTCTTCTAACATTGATCTAATGACTATTGTCACTCCTCCTCTTGATCTTTTGACTTCTTTTGCCTTGGAATATTTGTCAGTATTCAAAGGCTTTGGCCTTTGACCTTTCTCCTGCGAGTCCACCTCTTGGATCTCGTCTTTGCTCTCGTAAGTTTTATCTCTTCTAAGCTTTAGGATTTATAATGAGTCTGTATCCCTTTCACTCCTTGTGTTATCTCCTCTGATATTTTCGATTTACTCAGTCTCCTAAGGGTCTCAACCCTTCTGTTTCCTTTCAAAGGAAAACTTTGTGCCCTCCTGGAAACCTTATGCTCAAAGAACACCTTGCTGAGCATTTTCTACAGAGTGTTCAACAACTCTGTGACTATCTTCCTCTGATACTCTTATCTCTAAACTCAACAAAGAGTTCTCTCTGTTCACACTTTCACTCGCTCAATGCCCACCTGGCAGAGCTCTACAGAGTTCTCAGTGACTCTATCTCTCTTTGAACTCAACACAATGTTTTTCCTGTGCACTCCTTGCACTTCTGCTGATGAAGGTTCAATGATATCTCTCCTGAGCTTCTTTGAGGTTAACTTACCTCTATCAACACACTCCTTGCAAACAATGTGCACTACTTGCACTTGAAACTCAAAGAAGAGAAATAATTGAAACTTATTCCATAGTTCACCAGTTTACGCATTCAAACCAATATGATTTAAGAAAACATTCAGATTTCATTTTCTTTCCGAGCTCTTCTCTTCTCTGTAATAATTTTCAGTCACTAGCCCCTTTCTCTCAATTCCCAACCCATGTGACAATGGTTCATGACCAAGCACTAGATCAATAAGTGCTTACTCTAGCATTTGGCCTTCATCTTCGGAAGATTTCCAAGCACCACACAACAATCTCTCAGAGTTCTGGATTAACGAACTCGTGAAGTAGAGTGGATCAACATTCCACATCTACCCAACATCCAATGACTGACACTTACTATGGAACCTTAGGTGTCTGAGTTTCAGGTCTTCGGGTCCTCAGAGCTTCAAAGCATCTCACATATGCACATTCGAATTGTTAATCTTCGAACATTCCTAATCATCTTTGGTGACGTCATTACATCACATCACTTAACATTTTCCAATTGCAGGGGCATGCAACGATGTTTTTTGAGTAACTCGCCTTCCATCCTTCAATTCTTTTGATTCTGACACCTAACCACTTGGTGGAACCATAGTTTGGATTGCGCGACCTCCTTGGAGAATTAACCCCCGTCCAACTTGGGTCTCCGTAATGCCTCTTGGTCATTGATCCTGATGTATCATGATCAAATCCAGTGTGGGTCCTCCAACCCTTAACTTCATTACGTAAACTCGTACCCACTAACCATGCTCATACGGAGTGCCACATGGTGGAATACCAGCGGCTGACTTGTGGCCCAATCATATGGGTGTCACATGTCACATTACATATTGCATTTCAAACTTCTACGGGTTCGAAACCCATTGGCACATGGAACACATTGCATGTGTCCACGTCCATCCAAGTGACATCATCATGACTCACTACTTCGACTCTTCAGGAGCCTTCTCCCTTCACTACTGCATTTGACCTTTTAACATTGGCTTGATCCAACAGTCGATCTATCCTCTCTAGATCTATGGTGCAGATCCACTTCGGAGCTTTGGGCTTCGGCCCTTCTCTTGTTTCTGGCATCAAACTTCGTTGAAGTCATGAAGTACGAAGGTCTTCCAGGTTAACCCTTCTGCACCTTCCTCATACCTAAAGGTCATAAGGGATTTCCCTTCCTTCTAAATAGATCTTATGAGGGAGAACATACTCTGTTACTCTGCAGATTTCCAAAGGAATTCACGGCTAACTGCCTCACAACATTACCATATCTGACGATCGTGAAGGATTTTCCTTCTCCCAAATAGATCCTAAGGCCCACATTACTCTGCGTCCCAACACCACTTCTATTGTGGTTTTATGACACCTCTACTCCTCCTGAGATTTGTAACATGACCAAGGTAACTTCTTGGCACTTAGGAAGGTTCTTAGGTTCGAAATTGGTCCTCTAGACACAATTTCCTCTTGAAACCTTGGGTCCAATGACCACTTATCTAGCCCATTCAGGCTCAGTGTTCTAACCATGTTCTGATACCATTTTGTAACATTCCCATCCTTCCAAAGATCGGGTAACGGTACCAACACAAACTTAACTTAGCCTTTAACTACTGGGCTATGCCACACATAGATACTTATGGAAAAACATACACATCCATATAAACATAGAATGACTATTCTACATATATATAACATAATAATGAAAAAATAACAATAATCCTACACATGTAGCATATACAACACAGACATGCAATACTCATCAATTACAACATATGTACCATTACACCACATGTAAATGAACATAAGAGTGGTACTTATATTTTATTAGAAGACCACCAACTGCATGCAGACCTTCCATGAACCTCCCAGCCTTAGACCATGCTTCGTATCACTCTCAACAGTAGTTCACCCCCGAGCTGGGACAGAACTCCACCAGGCAAGGGAATTCTAGGCTTGGAAAGGACAACAAGGAAGTTTCACAAAGAAATAGGAATGATCTTTTATCCCAGGATCCACTTATGCCCACAACACATAGACCCTCATTCCCCACACACCTGCTACACCCCAGGAGGATACACCTTCACTGATACAAGTTCATCGGCTAGTATACCTCCCTTACCTTGGGCTTCAGCAATAGGTTGGACCAAAAGTCTCAGAGTACTGTGGCTGCTATGGGACTCCCTTCTAGGAGAACTCACTTCCTAGAAAACTCTCTAACCTGGGAGAGTTTCTCATAGGTATGATAACCAGTCTTCGACTCAGCTAGAATTGGGTACGGTTGAAAACAACAACAACAACAATGACAACAGGGAAAAATGGATATGGATACCCAACAAGACAAAAGTTGAACACTAGGACATATCAATGCTCAATAGGAAACAATCCAGGAAAACAAGACACACTCAGTCTAGGAATTGTGTGGCTGCAACAACCAATACTTATGACACAACCCAACTCTCCATAGAACGGAACAACTCAAAATGGTTTAGGTATGAACTCGGCTCTATGGGTGCGGATAGTGTGGGCTCACGGAATCACACAGGTCGAATTTTCGTTCTCCTTTTTAGAGATGAGTGGTTATCCGAGATTGACCACCGAGGTCTTGGGTTTAGACGGAGGATGGGAGAATGGCCTCACAAAATCACGCATTTTATGGTCGAATGACCAGTGAACTACCAACATGATTTGACTCATAGAATTACTGGTTCCCTTGATCCGTTATGGATTCCCCAGTTCAAGGTTAGACAGTGGGTCAAGAATGACAAGCCCCCCCCACAACACAGTTGACGCTTCAAATTTTAACTACATGAGCCCAGGTCGACACTTGCGTTCCTAGAGATGCCTGCACTCCATTTAGCCTACGTCCCCAACCACTGAGAACTTAGGATAAAAAAAGATAATATGTCCACCTTAGTTTTCAGGAAATAATATTAAAATATTATTCCTCTAGAGTTAAGCCCCCTAGCTTAGCCCCTAGGACCAAATACTTAGCCCCCCTTCCTTACCCTACCTAGTGGAGTTTAGTCCCAAATAGCTCTTCTTCGTGGTTAGTCTACATGCAACAATGTTTATATTTTTATTAATGATCTGCATAATTACATATACAAACAAAATATCAGGCTCTTGGCCTAATCATCACATAATCCTCCTAGCTTATTATAACTCAGCTCACCAGCCTAACAAACATGTTTACAATTCATATTTACAACTAGGTTTCTACCAGGGGATATTACAACTTGGATATGAAAAGGAAGTTACCTTTCATATTCTCGATTATTCCAGACCAATCAAGTTCCAAAGTGTTGGATTCCTTCAAGAAAAATCATTTTCACCTATTCAAGTTCATCATCATAATGTGATATGCCAACCTTGTAGTCAATTTGGTCACATGGAGAATTAGTGTTTTTATCTCCATCCTTTCCAGCATTGTGGAATTCATAACCATTCTTCAGACAAATGTTCAACACTAAATAAACCTGGAATATTGAATATTCACTATGAGTGGATTTATCCTTGGAAATGGTCATCAACAACCAAGAGATTATATAAGTCTTAATGAAGAATTCAATCTCGAGTAAAGACCAATCCTATAGCACATAACATTTTTGTACCTCAAAGTGGTCCCCTTATGGTGTATCTTTCAAGCATGGCCCTCACGGGATGAGATAACATGTGGTTTTTTCCGCATGCTCACTTTGTGTTGTACTCAAATGGAACAAGTATGGTACTCACTTGAGCATAGAAGGAGGGAGTACAATGATGAAACACTCCTGCACCTTAAGGGGGGAGTTCAAAATTCCAGTAACGATGGTTCATTAAACCACTTGTGGTCTCTCCTTTCAGTTGACAAATGAGGGAATTAATGAGGGAATTGAAGATGGTTGTCAGACAAAAAATTTCGACAACAACAAACATCAAGTATGCCAAATGGGCATGAAATTTTCCAAATGGGCAACCGCGGTCTGTAGATGATAGAATTTAGCACAGTGATGGTTCAATAAGTTTAAGTTGAATCATACATAATTTGGATGTTGATTTTTATTTTGAGAGCAATGATGTGGAAGTTTGGTTCACATAGATGGTCATTCGACCTAACAAAGGACAAGAGGATCTTTATGCATTGCAGCTTGGCATTTGATTGAATTACTAGGCATTTTCAGGGATGTTTCAGACTAGAAGCTTACTTACTTCTCTTGGTTCACTCTCATCAGATTGGACTTTACATTAAGTGACCAAATTACATGCATCCTATCTCACATGATTACATAATGCGATTTTCCAGAGATGGAATACTTTGGCAGGATTATGGTTCAATGACTTGCAATTGAATCGTACACATTATACATTGGGATGCTATTGGAAACCTAAAAGTGTCAAGATTGGTTAGTGGTTATCCAAAAACCTTTATGTACATGGTATCAATTGATCAATGGTTATTCTCAAACCACAGATTCAAAGAGCACTTCAGTGATACACTGATAGTAGAGTGGTGATACTACATGCTCACCAATTAGTAGAAGACATCAGATTCTTCTAGCTCAAATACTTGGCAAAATGATTGAATTGTCAAGCAATTAGGGAATGTTCAGATATTGCATTTGTTCACTTCCATATATTAGCTCTCTTCCAGTTCATTTAAGATGTACCATTCAACATCCGGATTGACAGTTTTTCAGGAATTCTTAATTGAGTCTTAGATCAGGAGTTTCATTATGAAGACTTGGAGATGATACCAGTTTATGCTTTATTCCTAGTATTGTTGATCGAACTTGTGATTGAGGGGGGGATTGTTAGCCTATGGCTTACCTTAACCAATCACTAAGTCTAAATTGTCACCTATATTTGTATTATTCATTTAGGATATTAGTAATATATCATCACGTTATGACTAATGATTTAGTTAAGATTCCCTAGCTTAGTCATCATGCATGATTTTAGCATATAGAGAAAATCTCTCTATGAGGTGGAATCACCCATTGTACTATAAATATGTAACATTGGTGTGAATAAAAAAGTGTTGGATAGTGAGCCTTTTCTTCCATGTTTTTTTTTTCTTTGTTTTATCAATTGGTATCAGAGCTTCTATGTTTTATCAACTCTTACTCTACCTACAATTCTATTACGGAAAGCCAAAAAAACATTATTTAGGGCCCCTAAACGGCCCTAGAAGTACATAAAGATTTATTGAAATAAAAAATTCCAAAATAATCTAGTTGGAATAGGTGGGAAGCCACAAATAGCCACCTGGATTTTGTATAGGGATTCAAGATTTACCTGAAAGTTCAGAACCCACAATTACAAAGAAATGTCATCATTACAGAGAAACGTGTTTAACTAAAAACTGTCAAGAGGAGCTAGTTGGAATAGGTGGGTTTCCACCAATATTAACCTAGATCATTCCTCCCCACTTAGGAAGAAACAATATCCATTGTGTTGAGTTCCCCCATCAGGTGAGGAAATTTTCTGTTGAATTTGGCCCCATGTGAGCCACTTGCCTTGGTGGAGGAGATTCCCTGCATTGAAAACTTGATAAACTTGGATCCTCTGTTGGTGAGTGCCTTTGAATTGTATTTCCACTATCTTATTAATGGATGCATGTTCCATGCAGTCAAGGTTGAGCTCTTCTAGTTTCAACTATTCTACGATCTCCCAGGTGTCCAATAATGGTGGAAAATATGGTTGGAGGAGGTCCACATTGAACACGTCGTGCAATCTAAGAAAGGGGAGAGTTTGGAGATCAAAATCGTTGTCACCCACATCCTTGGTGATAGGGTAAGGCCCATAGAGAAGTGGATGGAGCTTCAAGTGGGGCACTGTAAGGTGTTATTTCTTCAAATGTAACCATACCTTGTCTCCCATATGAACTATGTGCAATACCCAGTGTTGATCATGGTATTTCTTTTACTTAGCATTAGATTTTGGAAAAATCTCATGGACCTATTAGCAGATATGATGAATCCACTCAATAAATTTGGTGGCTTTTTCAGCCTCATACTGAACATGGGAAGATTTTGTCTATGTGGTTGCAAGAGGTAATGCAATATTAATGGGACCCAAGGGTTGGAATCCCACCCCCACATGAAATGGGATATGGTCGTTGGAGCTATGGAGAGCCCTGTTGTAGCTATACTGAACACAGGGAAGACTATCATACCATGTACATGGATTCTTAGAGTTATACATGTGCATTATTTTCACAATCATATGATTGACGACCTCTATTTGGCCATCGATTTGAGGGTGGAAGGAAATGGATTTAGTGATCTTGGTGTCCAACAATGAATAGAGACTCGACAAAAATGTCTTGAGGATCCTGCAGTACCGATTGGATATGATAGTATGTGGTATCCAAAAATGGAGCCACACTTTTTCGAAGAAGATCTTGGAAGTATTTTCCATTGTGATGCTTTTCTTGCAGGATGTGAGAATGACCATCTTCGAAAATCGATCAACCACCACAGATACACAATCATTTCCTTTCTTGGTGGATAGAAGGACAAACATGTAATCCATTAATATCAATTCCCAAGGCCTCTCGGGAGTAGGAATAAGGGTTTATAATCTTTTCTTCTTTATGGCTAGCTTGGAAATGGCACAGGTAGTGCAAGATATGATATACTTGTTGACATCTTATAGAAATTTTGTCCAATAAAATTTTTTCTATAGAAATACCATAGTTTTCTCCATGAAAAAATGTCATGCCATAAAACTGTAGTGAGCCTCCCAAATCATCTTTGCATGCTCTCTTTGTGGAACATAGAGGTGGCCTAGATGGAATAACAATCCATACTGAATGTGAAAATCAGTGACATTCACACCTATACCGAACAGATGATAGGTGGCAGAGAACTTAGGATCTCGCTAATAAATTTTGGGTCACTGAGATGCCTCATACCCACAAGAATGGATCAGGATGGTAAATGCATCCATGGGAGGTCGAGTGAGGCAGTCAACGACATGACTTGTGCTCCCTGTCTTATACTTGATGTTGAGATGGAACTGTTGGAGGTATGTGGACCAGTTTTGATGGTGGTCGTTCTACAACCTCCCTTTGGTTTGTATGAACTACAAAGGCTTTTGATCAATGTGGATGATTGTATCCTTTCCTAGAATGTAATTTTTCCATTAACAACAGGATTTCACAATGGAATACATTTCCTTGTCATATATGGGGTATTTTCAGAGAATATATGAGGTTTTCTTACTATGGTATGATACTGGATGAACATGTTGTGTGAGAAATGCGGCTACACCATAGTAAGATGCATCAATCTCAATCTCGAATGGTTGTTGTAGATCAAGTAAGGAGAGTACTAGAGATGAGCACAAGAGATGCTTCACATCATCAAATGCTCATTTTTGTGCCTTCCCCCATGTGAAATTTTCTGTGCCACTGCCCTTGGTCACTTGGCTAAGGGCCCATGCAATATGGGAGAACCCCAACATGAACCGTCGATAGAAGTTGGAAAGTGCCAAGAAGATACAAAGCTCAGTTAGTGTGGTTGGGATTAGACAATCATGAATGCCTTGGATCTTAGCTAGAACCACATGTACCCCATGATCATAAATAATGTATCCGAAGTATTGGAGCCTATTCATGCCAAATGTAAATTTTTCCAAGTTGACATATAGCTTGTGTTGTAGTAGAGTGCTCAAAACCTATTGAATATAATGCATGTGCTCCTCCCAAGTTCTGTTGAACATGAAGATGTCATCCATATATACCACCACAATATAGTTGGGGAAGGGTATCAATACTTTATCCATCAACCTTATGAAAGTTTTTGGTGCATTTTTTAATCCAAAGGGTATGACCATCCATTCGAAGAGATCTTATTTAGATTTCAAAGTTGTCTTCCATACATTAGTGAGTTCAATGGGAAACTAGTGGTAGCTAGAATTTATATCAATCTTGTTGAATAAATTTTATCCCTTGAGTTGGTCAAGAAGGCCATCAATTTGAGGAATTGGGTATCGGTTCTTGACTGTGATTTTGTTTAATTCTATGTAATCAATGTAGAGATGCTAGCTCCCATCTTTCTTTTTCACCAGTACAATTGGGCTTTCTCATGGGGAGGATTTGGGTATGATGTGCCCCTTTTGAATAAGCACTTGGATTTGATTCTTGATTTTGTCATTTTCCATTAGCGAGCAATGGTAGACTAGTCCATTAGGAAGAGGTGCACCAGGGGTTATATCAATTGGATGCTTGACTTGGCAGTGTGTCGGTACCTTGGTGGGTGAGGAGAATATGTCTCTAATATTCCATGATCACGTACACTTGCTTCTACTACAAAGAGAGGTTTTGTGTAGAGGTCACGAAAGTGGAAACAACCTTCTTCTTACTATGAGCAAGGATAAAAAAGAATATGAAATTCCTGGTCTATGAAATTAACTTATGACATTATTTAGAAGAGATTAAAGAAATAACAGTAGGCGGTGCTACCTCTGGTATCATGTAAAATTGTCTACCCAAAGTAATAATAACATTGTGGGGTCTAGAATCATACACAAAATGTCGATTCTAGAAATACGGTTGTCCTAAAAGAACATAACAAAAATAAAGGGGATAAATATCACACAATACCTCATATTTTAAGGGCTTGATGTTGTAGGGCAGAGAAAATTGTTGGATGACATAGAGATCTCTTCCTTGTC
This sequence comes from Picea glauca, assembly GCA_000966675.3. NCBI lineage: Eukaryota > Viridiplantae > Streptophyta > Pinopsida > Pinales > Pinaceae > Picea > Picea glauca. The sequence goes on from JZKD02S1675850.1 coordinate 795,517, forward strand.
GAAGCCAGCCGATGGCATATGGTTGTGGGTGTGGTGTCATTAGAAGGTCCAGCTGCTTGATGACCTCTGCTGAGATCAGGTTCTCTGACTGCTGCTATCGACAATGAAACAAAGTGGAGCCCCAAAGTGGAGCCCCCTTTACCCACATATGTGAGTGAAAGAGGCATTTCCCTTTGTTGGTTTCTTCTGGTTCTCTTGGCTGTACTTTGGTGGTAGAGACAATGGATTTGAGTTCTACATCGATAATCCACTTCCCTCCTTATCGATTTCATTCAGATTTAGAATCTACCTCTGACTCGAAAGATTTCATCTTGGCCACCAGTGATTGATTGGAGCGACATTCTTCGGTGTTGTTCCAAGAGATTTTATGGTATTCACACCACTTTCACGTGTCCTTCTTTGACTTCTCATTACCCTTCTTGGGTTGCGGCTTGGACCAGATATCCTAAGAATGGACATAGTTTCTATGTCCCTTTTTTTGTAGGTTGGGGCCACCTTTGCCTTGATTCGGCTGTGAGGAGTTTGCAGATCCAAACTCTTGCCTCTTATGCTTAAATTTCTACTTGATCTTGACAACATATGTATAAGTTGCACATAATAATGTGATGTCCAGAAAATCCATTTTTATTTGAATGTATATATGTATAAATTCATGGTATTTGAGCACCTTATTTCATTCAGAGTCTTTGATACCCAATTTGATGCACATGGTATGGAAAATATTGGTAAAATCTGGTACTGTCTGGTCCCTTTCCTGATGTAGCATGGTACATCTTGTGTACTGGTCCTCGTAGCTTCAAACATGGTAGTATTGGTATTTAATGGAATCCTTGAAGGAATCCCATGTGGGGGCAGCCACAAATATGCCATATCCCTCTATGGCCCTTTGCTTATAGTAATATTTTCCCTATTAGAAAAATTGTGGACCAAAAAATACCCTTCTCGCAGATTCAACCATTTATATACAACATCTACATGTATCATTCCTTCAAATAATGGAATATCAAAATTTATTTGTACCTTGAAGGGCGTTGCATGGCCGCTTTATGAAGATGCGTGTCTTGTGGGCATCCACTGAAGGATCTGTGCAAAGTTTTCCATCATTTCATTCCTTTGTCTCACAAGGTATTCCTAGATAAACAAATTAAAAGGATATCCTGCTCCATCATCTTTCTTCTTATCCCCTGTGATTTGTTGTCGGGATCAGTGCAACCGATCTTGTCAAGAACATGCACGAAGAAAAATAAATGAAGAGAAGACTACTTTGATACCACTGATCTAGATTTATGAGAGGAACGAAATGAATAATATATTGAATACAATAACACAGAGATATGGAGAAAAAAAACATATATCTAGTGAACACTAACTTCTATTGAATAAATAATATAGGCTGAAACTATAAAACTACAAAACTAAAAACAACTTGCTCGAATGGTGGTAGCTATCTCTGAGAAGAGATGTGGTTTCTACGCGCATTTTTCTAAGAAGAATGATTATAATGAGCCACCAGAGGCCTTTTTAATACTACTCATGAATGCCAAAACCATAGAGATCCAAAAATCTAACCGTAGGATATGAAACACCAAATGTTGCCTAGGCCTCAATGGGTAAGTTGGTACCTAAACTTCCCCGGGTTGTAACTTTTTCATACGACCTTCATTTTAGGCGGGTGATAGCCCATTGGAAACATGTTTTCGAGAACTACAAATTATGATATCAAACTATGGATATGTCTACAGTTTGATAGTGACAAGACAAAATACCATTGTTTAGGGCCCCAAAATGGACCTGAAAGTGCATAAATATTTACTAACATGAAAACTTCCAAAGTAAGTTAGTTGGAATAGGTGGAAAACCACCAATATCCACCTCAATGTTGTGTAGGGATTCAGGATAGCCCCGGAAGTGGATAACCCACAATTAAAAATAAATGTCACCATTACAGAGAAACATGATGAACTAAAAATTATTAAGAGGATCGAATTGGAATAGGTGGGTGGCCACCAATATCCACCTGGATCAACTTTCCAATGTGATTCTTTTGGAGTTTCCATGAACCCTGAAAATTGTCTCACTCCATACATAATATCAGGCCTTGTTGCTATCAAATACATAAGAATGCCTACCATTTCTTTAAATAGTGTGGGATCCACCATGGACCCTTTATCTTCCTTGCTTAACTTCAATCCTGTTATGACAGGTGTTGGGGATACTTTGGAATTGATAATCTTGAATCTTTTCAAAATTTCATTTGCATACTTATATTGTGAGATAAATATACCAGCTTTGTATTGGTTAACATGAATACCAAAAAAATATCCCATAAGCCCCAAATCAGTCATTTCAAATTCATCCTTCATGACGGACTTAAATTCTTCTATGCCAAAGTCACCTATAAATATCAAATATTCTACATATAAGCAAACAATTAACATGTTACCTTTCTGATTTTCTTTGATGTACAATATTGGCTCACTTTCACTTCTCTAAAATCCATTCCGAGTGAGATGGGAATCTATGGGACTGTACCAAGCTATGGTAACTTGTTTTAACCGATACAATGCTTTCTTCAATATGTGCACTTGGTCTTCTTGTCCCAGAGCCTCATAACCTTGTGGCTATTCTGCATACACTTCTTCTTCTAAATGTCCATTTAGAAATGATAACTTTACATCTGTTTGGTAAACTATCCATTTGTTCTATGCGGAAATGGATAACATAATTATGACCGTGTCCATGCGTGCAACTGGTGCAAATGTTTCATTAAAATCAATTATTAGTTGTTGTGTAAAACCTATATTGCAACAAATCTTTCCTTGTTGTTCTACACATTTCCATCTACATCTTGCTTGGTTTTATAAATCCACTTGACACTTATCACATCCTTGTCTTTAGGTACATCTACCAAATTCCATGTATGATTGTTCTTTATGCATCTAATTTCTTCATCCATGGCTTGAACCCATGCATCATCTTTGGCAGCTTCTTGAAAGGCTAATGGATCATCTATTTGTGAAAAAAGAGAAAAAACTGAAAATGAATTTGTTGGGTCCTCATTATGGATGTCACGCAGAATTCTTGTCTTTATTGGTAACAAAATTTCTAATGTTGAATCTGGAGATGTAGAACTACTTGAACTGCTTGCTGGAGTTTTTTGTGCTCTAGGTGTAGATTGTGCATCTTCTAATCTCATTGGAGTTGTTTGTGCTGGGGTTTGCATCACATTTCTAGGTGTATAAGGGATTGTGCATTGACTTGTACATGGTATTTGAACCACCTCTTCTTATGTGTCATCATCCTCCATTACATCAATAATTATAACTATCTTTGCTATGCTTCCATCCTTTGCTTCATTCTCCATGAACTCAACATCGTGACTGATTATGACCTTTCTTGCGACAGGGTCATACAACTTGTATCCTTTTGCTTCTTTAGAATATCCAATCAATATACATTTTTGTCCTTTGTTATCCAGCTTCTTTCTAAATTCATTTGGAATGTGTGCGTATGCAACACAACCAAAAACTTTTAAGTGCGTCACATTATGCTTCATTCGTGTCCATGCTTCTTGAGGAACTATGTTATTCACACTCTTTGTTAGAAATCTATTCATGATGTATATTGCAATTGCTACTGCTTCATCCCAATACTCATTTGACAAATGCTTGGTTGCCAACATATTGCATACCATTTCAATGTTTGTTATGTTCTTATTTTCTGGGACACCCTTCTCTTGTGGTGTATACTGCACAATAAATTGCTTGTAGATTCCATGAACTTTACAAAAATTCTGAAACTCTCTTGAAATGTATTCTCCTCCTCTATCAATTATTAGAAACTTTATGTAATAACCACTTTTATTCTCCACGAGTTATTTGAACTGTTGAAAACAAACCAATGCGTCAGATTTATGTTTTAGGAAATAAATCCATGTCTTTCTTGAGAAATCATCAATGAATGTTAGAAAATCTATATTGCCTCGTATAGATGGAGTTTGCATTGGTCCAAAAATGTCTGAGTGTACAATTTCCAGTGGAGATTTTTCTTTCTACGACTTGCCAACTGGAAATGTTTCTCTATGTTTCTTTCCAAATATGCGTCATTCACATATTCTTTCTAGTTTTTCTATCAATGGAAAACCTTCAACCATATCCTTTGTGTGTAGCAACTTTAGACTTGCAATGTTCAAATGTCCAAATCTTAAATTCCATAGCCAAGAATCATGATGTAGTTCAAATTTGAATGTTTCATGTATATATACGCCACTTTCTCCTTTCTTGATATTTCCCATACAAATTTCTTTATTTGAACTATGTGCAATTTATGTTGTAAATACATTGTTGATCTAAAAATGAATAAGACTTGTATTCGTGAAAATATTTGCAAGTTTAATTTTATGTGTTAAAATCCAAATGGATCAATTTGCAACACAACTTTTATGGAAAATTACTCATTCAAGATGCATATAAACAACAACAATAAAAAGTGAATAGAAAACACATAACACAACAAAGGATAAAGGAGTTCACCCCTCTGTTGGGCTACATCTCCTGGTCCAGCTTCCAATGGATCTCTTGTATTATTTTCTCAAAGTGCTAAAAAATGTGCTTTGCAATGCTCAAAATTCCAAATAGATGGCTCCAATGGGTCCAGAATGTCCAAAAACCCTTAGCTAGGATTTTTCGACACCTCGTTTGGCCAAAAATTGAAGAATATAGGTTTCCTGGAAGTCCCCCTTCAAACTTGTTGTCTTTGGATCGCCAAAATGCACCCTTGTTGGCTCAACCTAGCCCCCACGCATTTTTATGGGTTAAAACCCAGCACCGTGTGCAACAACACAACCGGTGCGAACTGTAGGATGGTTATGGGTGCGCCTAGCCCCTAACCACCAAGGTTGTGGTCGTGTGACCCATATGACCGCACGCAAGTGAAAAAATGGGCTCCATTTTCAAAACCAAATGGATAATGGACAAGTTGTGGGTCGTTGGTTTGTATAACCATTGAAACCAAATCAAAATGAAAATTCATGCACGCGCGCCAAAGATATAACAATGGTCATATGTTATTGTATATACGACTGGGGGCTAGGGCTAAGCCCCAGCCTGGGCCCCGCGCCAACCATACACATATGAAAATTTAAATATATATAATGACATATATATAACAAGGTCTAAATGGTGGCATGTCGATTGGTGGCCCTTCCCAAGTCTCTTCCCCTGCTCGAAGGTCGCGGGGTCGAGACCTGCCGATTGCAAAGATTTTAAACCACCAACGAGGTGACATGTGACGACCATTGATTGGGCCACGTGTCACCATACTATTAGCCACCAAGATGCCATGTGTTAGCAACTCATTTGTCCACTTAGCTGCCAACTATCTACCACTTAGCCCTACCATGTGTCGTATGGACTTCCACGTTAGCATCCGTACAGACTGTACAGTCAGCATCATTTTTTTTCCTTGTTTGTCGTTTTGAACATAATGCGACATCTCTCGCTCCCGACGTCCATTTGAACCCAAACAAGTTGCGTTGGGTTTGTGACGATGAGGACTAATCTCCCGTTCGATTTGAAGCAATTCCAAGAACTTTGAATTTTTGAGCAAAATTTGATCCCCTGAATCACACCTCCCCATTGGAAAGCTTTTGGACCTCCAAAAGACTATTTTCAGTCTATCTGAAGATCAGGGTATAGCTCCCTCACCTTTCAAACCTCAATCCACTTAGCTTTTCTTGGATTTGTACCTTTAAGACCAACTCGAAGATACTCCACATTTGCTCGTTTTGAAGTTCACATTCTCCTGTCAAGGATTGTGTTTTCATGCAATTCTGTAAGATATTCTGGGGAAAAATCATCTGTAGAAGGAATTTGAACATTCTCTCCTTGATCATCAATTAAAGGAGGCTCATACAATTTCAAATTATCAACATTAACAACTGCATACATTTGCATATAAGGAGGCAAATCTAAATGGAAGGCATTGTTACCAATGTTGTCAATAATCTTAAAAGGACCATAGCGAATTGGTTTCAATTTTTTACCTTCTACTTTAAGCCTATCCTTACTAATGTAAATCCAAACTTCATCTTCAACTTGGAAATTGTGCTCAACATGATGCTTTTCATGTCTCGTTTTGTACTTGGCTTGACTTTTTTCCAACTGCTCTTGTACCATTTGATGTATCGACTGAATTTGTTCAATGAACTTTTCTGCCCTATCAATGTCATATTGACCATCAATAGCAATAT
>JZKD02S1675850.1:804478-829283 GCA_000966675.3 Picea glauca
AGACTTGTATTCTTGAAAATATTTGCAAGTTTAATTTTATGTGTTAAAATGCAAATGGATCAATTTGCAACACAACTTTTATGGAAAATTACTCATTCAAGATGAATATAAACAACAACAATAAATAGTTAGCATAAAACACATAACACAACAAATGATAAAGGAGTTCACCCCTCTCTTGGGCTACATCCCCTGGTCTAGCTTCCAATGGATCTCGTGTATTATTTGCTCAAATTGCTAAAAAAATGTGCTTTACAATGCTCAAAATGAAAAATAGATGGCTCTAATGGGTCCAGAATGTCCAAAAACCCCTAGATGGGCTTTTTTGGCACCTCGTTTGGTCAAAAATTGAAGAAGATAGGCTTCTTGGAAGTCCCCCTTCAAACTTGTTGTCTCTAGATCGCCAAAATGCACCCTTGTTGGCTCAACCGAACCCCCATGCGTTTTTATGCGTTAAAACCCAGCACCAGGTGCAACCGCACAACCGGTGTGAACTGTAGGATGGTTATGGGCGCACCTAGCCTCTAACTGCCAAGGTTGTGGTCGTGTGACCCATATGACCGCATGCAAGTGCAAAAATGGGCTCCATTTTCAAAACCAAATGGATAATGGACAAGTGGCGGGTCGTTGGTTTGTATAAACTTTGAAACCAAATCAAAATGCAAATCCATGCACGTGCGCCAATGATATAGCATGGTCATATGTTATTGTATATACGATCGAGGGCTGGGGCTAAGCCCTAGGCCGGGCCCCACGCCAACCATACACATATGAAAATTTAAATATATATAATGCCATATATATAACAAGGTCTAAATGGTGGCACACCGGTTGGCATCCCTTCCCAAGTCTCTTCCCCTGCCCAGAGGTCGCGGGGTCGAGTCCTATCGATTGCAAAGATTTTAAACCACCAACCAGGTGACACGTGGCGACCATTGATTGGGCCACGTGTCACCATACTATTAGCCACCAAGATGCCACATGTCAGCAACTCATTCATCCACTTAACTGCCAACTGTCTGCCACTCAGCCCTGCCACATGTTGTACGGACTGCCATGTCAGCATCCTTACGGATTGTACAGTCAACATCCCTTTTTTTTACCTATTTGTCGTTTTGAACAGAACGTGATATCTCTCGCTCCTGATGTCTGTTTGAACCCAAACAAGTTGTGTTGGGTTCATAACGATGAGGCCTATGCTCCCGTTTGATTTGAAGTGATTCCGAGCACTTTGATTTTTTGAGCAAAATTTGATCCCCTGGATCAATTGTCTAACTACACATATTTTTCTTTACCAAGAACTAGCATTGTATTTTTCTTCTTGACTAGTTTCAATGTCAATGGAAACATTATGTTGCTTGTCATATGAATTCTTGCAATGAGTTGATTGCTTGGATATCTGTCCATAATCACATAATGATTACCTTCCATGTAGATTTTGTATCCTTTTCGTAACACCTGTCTTATGGTCATCAAATTATGCTTCAGTCCAGAAACATAATATACACCAGGCATAAATTTTTGTTCTCCCTGTTTAGTTAAAAATTTTATACTGCCTTTTCCTAACACAATGACTTGAATATATGTTCCAAGTGTAACCTTTGTTTGGACTAACTTATCCATGTTTCTTGTCATGTGATTACTACAGCCTAAATATAGATACCATATGTCACAAGGAATTGCTTGAGAAACATTGCATTCCACTGGTGATACTATAGGCATTGCTTCAACACGCTCCATGAACATAGGCTTGGTTTGGTTATTTTCATTATTTAACTGATCTTGTCCTTTCTAGTTCTGATTATACTGTCTCTTCCTACACTCATATGCATAATGTCCATACTTTTTACAATAATGGCACTGAACCTTTGATTCGTCTGTTTTCTAACCACTTGGATGATTGTTATTTTGAATTCGTCCTCTTCCACCAGTATTTCCAGGACTGTTGTTGTGTCCACCTCTAGCATAAATTCTTCCTCTGCTTCTAGAGTTGGCTCTCCCCCTTCCTCTTCCATGGATTATAGATGACTGCTTGGAAAATGAATTATCTAATGAAATAATTCACCTATTTAATCTGTGTTCATGATTAATGAGGGAAGCTTGAAGTTCACCTAGACTAAACTAACTCAGGTGTTTTCTCTCTTCCAAGGTTACGACAAGGGTATCAAATTTAGGAGGAAGACTCCTAAGTACTTTCTCAACAAATTTTTTTTCTTCTATGGTTTCACCATGAGACTTAATATGATTTATAAGGCCAATGACATGGGTGTAAAATGAATCTATTGAATCTGTCTCTTTCATTGACAGAGTTTCAAGATATCTTGTAATAATTTGTACTTTTGAATTCTTTATTTTGTCCATACCTTGATAAGAGGTTTGTAATATTTCTCATGCTTCCTTGTATTTCTTTGTTGATGTAAATCTTGGGAGTATGATTTCATGCATGGCTTGATGTATGTTAAAAAATTTATTTCCATCCATCTTCATTTAATATTTCAAAGCATCCTTCTCAGCTTGTTTGAGGGCATTGTACATTGCCTGATATGCGAGTTCCATAGCCATTATCGAATATATCCAATACATCTTGACCACGAAATAATGCCTTCATGGTCAAGGACCATAACTTATAATTCTTTCCTGTAAAAGTGGGAGGTTGAAGATTTGAAGTAGAAGCCATATTTCACCTTACAATAGAGATGTTGATCTGATAAACTTGTTTTGATAAAACCTTCTCTGATCAAATTTATGTGATACCATATCTCATATCTACAACGTCCAGGTAAACTGTGCACAATGGAGGTGAAAAATTCTACGCATCACAAAAATTAGTCGCTAAACACTCATGACTTACCACATAGTGCACAGACTGCACAATTTACCGTGTGCTCTGATATAAACACTTTAGCAAAGAAAATTCTTCACTTTGTGCTAATATTTAACAAATGAACTCATAAATGCAACATAAGCTCAAACTACACACAAATTGTCAGCACATAAAACACTTGATATAATGAGAAATTTGGCGCTGCGCGCTAATACAAAATTTGGTAACTGAGACAAGCTTCAGCTCCAACAACTTATGTTGACTTTACAGATAGAAAGCTTGTGCTCTCAGACTTCTTGGACTCTTCATCTACTATTTTTGTTTTCTTCTTCACAACTCTATTCCTTCTACCTCTTTGTATGTATCTCTGGATTGTATACAGACTTAGACATATATGCGTAATGATTGAGAATTATTACAGAATCTAGTCGAATTAACATTTAATACACACATAAATTCGATTAAATATTAACTACTTAACTAGACTCGAGAAATATTAGGATCGACTCCATTTAATAACTTCCCTGAATTCGACTGACTCTTACCTAGTTAACTAGACTCAAGAAAGAATAGGATCGGCTCCATTTAATAACTTCCCTTCTTGCCTACTGAAAAATACCAAGCTTGTGTAAACATGTGACTTTGTATTTGTAGACATACTAACTGACACAGTGAATGACAAATCGGTGGATACGTAAATCTCACCGACTTGTGATTACTATTTCCAACAATGAGGTAGTGGAAGAAGCAATTGGTTCAATTTCACTACTCTCCATGCATGATATATCTAACAGAATAATTTTCATGAGGCATTGTGTACTAGAAACCTTGGAATGGGTGTTGGTAAAGTGAAATATGGAGGAGAAAATGAATGCAACATTTGTTGTGGAAAAAATGGCAAACGACATAAATTATGCTAGAGAAATCAGAACGGAAGAAGGAATCATAGATAGACTGTTGAAGTTGTTTGAATCAAATATATATCCTTCAGCCGTAAAGGCAAGCCTAAAGGAATTATTTCCTTTGTGTAGCATGCTTAAAAGTAAATTGAAGATCGCCAAAATAGGCGTCGTTACTCGATTGGTTGAGCTTCTTCCTAGTACAGGCACAAACATGGAAAATAAATCGTTGGCGATTTGGAGGCACTTTCCACCATTTCAGAAGGTTGATTTGCCATAGTAGGCCATTCCCTAGCATTACTGACCATTTTTATAATATTTTTGTCTGTTTCTTATACCAAAACTAACTATGTAGTTGGGATTCTATTGAGGGTCTTCCTCAACTCTACAGAAGAAAAGATACTGATAGAATTTGTCCAGATGGGCACCCTTGAGAGACTAGTTTTTCTGTTGTATATTAATTGTTCACCAAGGAAAAAGAAGAAAGAAAATTAGCTCCTTAGGTTTCTTTCTCCCATGCACCATAATAGTTCATTCAATGATTATTATAGCATAGAGCTATAATTGATCTTATAATACATGATTTCTTACAATAATTAATTTCTTAAAACAATATAGCTTTGATTCGTAGATCCTTTCGTTGAGGAGTTGTTTCAAGGTTTATTTATAAGAAGTATTAATAGTAATTTAAATAAAATAAAATTGTATGGTTTTCTCTAGGCCAATTTGATGTAGACCCCCACCTCAGCAGGGTCTGCTGACCTCTCGGTCAAGGATCGTTCTTAATTCCCTAACATGGATTATCTCTTTTGATTCCCTGTTGGAATCCCATGAGGAAATCCATAGGTCCTTTGTAAAATTCCTCCCATGCGAAAAAGAACTGGGCACAATCTTCTCTCACATGACCATGGGTTGTGACCATGAGCCTAAACAAAAGAACATCATGTTTTGTGACTTTGAGACTTTCGTTACGAGTCACCCCGACTCCTCTGATTCCCAAAATCCTGAAATGGGCTAACGGTTCCAATCTCCTCCCTTAAATTCTCCTCATGTGACCCTTGGCTGCGACCTGGGGCCCAACCTTCAAGCACGTTGGGACTTCATGTGTCAGGGATTCCCGAGGCTTCAGATCTGACAACCCAAATCCTTCCTCGATCCGATGGTCCAGATCTCGTTGGGATTTCGCAATTCGCGACCTCCGAGTTGCAACTTACTCCACGCTCCCGAATTTCAAAATTGTGATATTTAGGAGCACAAATCAATGGCTTAGATCCTCCAAGATCTGATGACCCCTATCAAATCATGAACTCGGGCCTCACGAGTTCCCACAATTCTCCCATGTGCGAGTCAGCGAAACGTTGATCGCTCTCCACACGTCACTTTCAACAGATGACTCTCATGATTTCGGGACTTCGTGCTTCATAAAGTCAAAAGACTTATCACCTCAGATCCTCCGATCCCTGAAACCTGAAATTCTCCCTGGACAATCAATGGCCCAGATCTCTCCTTAATTAATGGTTGTGATCTTTTCACGCGTTTTCACTTCATGAACTCTCACAAGTCTACCCTTTGTCCTTTCCCTCCTACGAGTCAGTGAAATGATAATACATCAACGCATTTCCCCTTTTGGTGGATGGTCCTAATGATTTTGAGACTTCGCATTTTAGGAAATTGGACTCCTCTTCCTCGCAATCCTTCCAATGTATGACTCTATGAACACCTGCAATTTGTTGCCACCTATCCTCTGACGATGGACAGTTTCGATCTCTTCGGAACTTTAGAACTTCGCAAAGTCCACTCTTATGTACACTATAGAAGATTTTAACCCTCGTGCACCTTCCTCTAGATCCAACAAATGTTGGTCCATGCGCTCAAATCCTATGAATAATATTTGTTATCCTCTACGCGTTCCTCCTGTATGTCTAGACGTGAGATTCAATGGTCCAGATTTCCTCCTTTGCAACTAATATAATGGTTGTTGATGCTCCTCCTCCTGATCTCTCACTTTATTCCCCCACTTGGAAGATTTACAACGTTTCAAAGACCTCGAACTTTGATTCTTCTTCTGAGAGCCCGATGTATTGAGTCTCACCTGCGTTCTATAGACATTGTCTCTCCTGAGATTTGAGACTTGGAATAAGTCCACTCATGCACAGTCCTTGTGCTATCTGTTCTAAGTTTTGAACTTTCTAAATATCTAAGGGACTCGACCCTTTTGTCTCTTCCCAAAATATTTTTGGTGCCCTCCTGGCACATTCTACGCTCGACCTCCTAATATTTTGAACTTGAAACAAGTTCTCTCTGCGTGCACTACTTGCGCTCTGACTGACCTTCAACTTGATGTCTTCAACACTTTGGATGAGTGTTGCCCTAGTGCACTCCTTGCACAGGTCTTCCTCCAGAGTGTTCAACAACTCTACCTCCTTGAGCTTCAACTGCTCAGACCTCAAAGGTCTCTACCCCTTTTGTCCCTCGAAGAGATATAAGTGCCCTCTTGGAAATTTATGCTCAAGAAATCCTTGTTGAGCTGAAAAAGTATTTAGTGACTCTGTAAGTGTCTTCTCCTTGACACTTCTCTTATATCTGAACTCGAAACATAGTTCTCCTTGTGCACTCCTTGCACTCATTCAATGCCCACCTAGTAGAGCTTCACATAATGCTAAACAATTTTGTCTTCTCTCTATGCCCTCCTCTGCATAATATTTCCTCCAAGGTATGCAGTAACCTTGAGGTTCTCCTTTGAGTTTATGATTCCCCTCGTGTGCCCTTCTGGCACGTTCTTTTCTAAATTCCACAGAACTTATATGTGCACTCTTTGCACTGGCTCATAGATTCCTCAACACTCTTTCATGCAACCCCTTGCATTAATCCACAAAGAACCTAGACTGAAATTAGAAAACCCACAGATAGAAATTCTATCTATGCCTACAGATGGAATCTAAAATACATATACAACATAGAATAACAAACATATGACATTCATTCAATTACAAATAAACACATAAAAACACAAAGAATCTCATGTAGGAAAACATGCTCTCTGTATTCATATGAATGTTCGGTTATAATGTGTACAAAAGATCGGACTTCTACAGAGTCTTGGCTCTCTCTCTTTACTCCTATTCTTCCTATGTCTTCTTCCTGGTCTCCTCACTTTCTCTTTTTTCTCATGAATCTAGATACAAAGATCTTTTTACAAAAGAGGGGCTCCTCGAGCTTTACCTCCAAGCTACCTAGTCTCATTAATTTACAATGAATTACATTCAATGGTTGTCTAGTCCAAATCGGATCCGGATCTTATCAGCCTGTTAGCCATTAAAGGAGAATCTATCTACTATCTGCACAAAGGCATCGATTTGGCTCTTCCAACCTTAAAAACATTTAATTACATTTTAAAATTTAAAATGAGAGGGTTGGAGCCTCTCCCTTCCTTGAATGCGCGTTGAATGTGTTGTCTAGATGGCGCATTGCTGGGTTGGAATGATGCTTCTGCATCAAATTTGTTTTTTCAACTGAGTTCAGATCGGTGCCCTATCTATGTAGTGACAATATTTAACAAATTCCAACATTGTGCCTTATAGATATTATCGATATTTTTTTATTAATACTATAAAATTTAATTTCCTATTTAATTACATGTAGATAAGTCAACTGAGCTCCCATGCCATATCAATATTATCAATAGTTGTTTATTTGTAGAATCTCTCGATGCAAATAGGTATTATAAGTATGTAGCATTGTTTTTCAAGTACTGCATAGATATTGAGAGTTAGAAATATTTGCAATCTTATTAGTCCCTGCCCTTCCAGATAGGGAGTATTAGTAATATATTTGTCATTCTTCTATTAATATTGCATGCAAACCAACTATTTACCCAAAGTTTTTAGTGTCTTATACAATTTTCCAAATCATTTTTATGTTTTTTCCCTAATTTTGAGGCCTTATTTGGCCTCATATCGAGGAAAGAAGGTTTGAAACTTAGGGAACAAGAGGGTAAACTACATATGTACGAAGCCATGTGAATTAATGATAAGTTTCACCCTAGCATTAATTCAAAGAATTAAATGCTTAAGGTGGATAAATTAAATCATATTTCATGATTGGAAATGCCTTTGGTGCCTAGGTGAACTATCAACTACCCTCCACCTTGGTGCCCCTACTGAGATATCAACTTCCCTCCACCTACACTTCCACTTGGTCACTTGCATGTCTCTTGCGATTACTATAACCATCTTTACTACAAATGTTGTTCAGTCCATGTTTCTCGTCTGTGTTTCCTTGTGGTTCATTTATCTTCTTCATCAACCCATATTCAAGTCATATTATCTGCAACTGTAGGTATGAAGGTGGAGTTCAACAGAGATTAGACCCTTTTCACCCTTTGTAGCATATGCTTATCTGAAATCCATGTTCAAATATCCTAATAAAGTGTTTGTCTCTCTGAGTAGTTTTGTTACTCTACCACTAGTTCTGCTACTGAAGTGCCTGGCTCTCCCACTAGTTTCACTGCTAAAGTGCCTGGCTCTCCCACTAGTTCTACTACTAAAGTGATTAGAATTGTCTCTTAACCTGCAAAATCCATTTTTATTCTGAACCTACAAAATCCATTTATGTTGTTTTAATCAGAATTATTTATTTAATTGGAACTATCTCATCCATTTTTCTAGTTTTAATTAGAAGTATTTCTTTAATTGTAACTATCTTTGAACCTTGGAATTTTCTATGAACCTACAAAATCCATTTTTGTTGTTTTAATAAGTATTATTGTATGAAATCAAGTATAGTATATTTTTCTCCTAGTGTCATTGTGTTCATTTGAATATCTTTCATTTTTCATTTTTCATAATCATAAATGTTGGTTTGTTTTTAGTTTCGACGAAATCATAGAGCTATCAAATACTCATCAAGGTCATATTATGATAAACAAAAAGTGTGGAAGCTTAGGGATTATATGGGATTTTCCAAATAACTAACTCCCTAAGGTTGCTGCAGCAATAAAATAGGTCCATTATCATAATGAAATTGATCTATTTACGTTTGCAAATAATGAATTCTTTATCTTAGTTTTTTGACATTTAGAGGAAACTAATATATTAACATTGAATTAACATTTTTCAAAATTGATATGCCAAAGGTTACGCCTTAACTTACTTACTTACTTATGCAAGCAGAGAGACCTCTCCCTTTCTTTTGCATCTCGACCGATCAAAGAACGTAGGTAGTTAGAATTTCCCAAGCAACTGGCCTGACCTACGATGGTTTTCCATGTGCGCTTTCCTTCAACTCAGTTCCTAAGACCTTTCCAAATTTTCCTTCAATTCAATTTGTTATCCCTTTCGAAATTTAAAGAGTCAGATGCTCAATCCAAAGAGGATGAGCGATATTCATACCTAACCATCTCTTAATTTCCATATCGAAAATCATACTTTCCAGGAGGAGACGTTCCAGGCCGACATGATGCATCACTCTTAGAAAGGAGAAGTTTGATGCCATCATGAAGAAACACTCTTAGAAAGGTTATCCAATTTACTGACCAAAAGAATCTAAGGTAGAGGGTACAAAACCAAGATTAGGAAGAGAAAATTAAACAAAGATTGATCTAGATATTCTAGACCCAATAGACCCACTCACTCTTGAATACATTATAAGAAATACTCATAGGAATTAGTTGGTTAACAAAAAGAAACAACCATAATTGTACAATCCAATTAGCATAAAGTAACCTCACGCATTCATAATAGAAGTAAAGATAGCAATACCACTCTCTGTAGTGAAAAGTTGGAACCAAAAATTCATTTTTAAATATTAACACAAATAAAATCGGGCTTGAATGTCGGTGGTGGAATGCGTCCTTACCTTGTGAGCTGCTCATATAAAAATAATGGACTTCGAACCTCATGCAATGCCATTTTCATTTGCAAGATGTGCATTATTTTATATATAACTCGTCAACGTGAAATTAACGTGCAGTCATTATGTAGTGGAACGAGACTATTATGCTAGGCAGCAGAAGTAAAAAATAGCATAAATGAGCAATATCAAACACACATTAAACCAAGAACAACAAACTAATCAATTGACACAGTGATTTATGTGGAACCCCAATGAGGGAAAAAACCATGGGCAATGATTATCAATATTCTTATTATTCAAGGGAGAATTACAATAGCCTTCATAGGAATACAATCATCCTCTCCTCACACACTCTACTCTTTGCTCCTTGCACATGATTGCAATCACATTGTACTCATGCCTCTATGGGTATGCTTTCATATATAACATCTATCACTCAATTACACAAACTGATCATGAACAGATCACATAGTTACATGAGCAGTTCATAAATAGACTGCATGGATGTGCATTAACATAGTTGCATGCATGTACATGTGGATGTGCATGTGACTGCATGAGGAAATTCATTGGCATGTTTCCATCAATATCCACCTTGAAAACAATTTTCCTAATATACCATGCCCTTAATTAATTCATCCATCACCTTTCCTGCAAGAGAAGATAAACACCATCACAACTCTGCAACGTCTATAACGATACTGTTACATGAACATGCCTACACGATTCACTCCATTATGGACCATTATGTCTCCATTAGTAACATGTCTAATAAACCAATGCACTTGTCCAAATCTCATGAATCATAACCACATACCAAATCACTGCAACCATTGTAGGTGATACTTGTGCTTCCGTGTTTGAAGCACACATTTCCATGCTCTTGACCTGGTTTTTCCATGTGTCTACTGACAACACCAACTACATGTGAAATTTTGACCATTTCTTCCTCACAATCATCAAACTTCCTACTAGAATATAATACTCGAGACATATAACCCTTTTCTTATCCATCAATTAAGACATAAATCTGAAGAGAATTTACAATGGAAAGCCAAAGGGATTTTACCAGTTTCACATTATTCATATTCATTTTCTTGAGTATCTTCATCACATACTTCTATTGTGATAACAAAGTTTACCATATTTCATGTCTCTGTGTACTTCGATGCCCAAGATTTATTTTATTTCTCCGAGATCCTTCATAACAAACATCCTAACCAACTGAGCCAACCTGTTGATCTCAACCATGCTTGTTCTTGCAACAAGCATAGCATATAACACCAAGATAATGAATATACCATAAACACAATGGTTATACTGAATTCTTGTAAAATTTGTCTCACCATGAAGGAATCAAACATCTTGTACCATTTTCCAAGCATGCTTCATGCCATACAATGATTTTTGAGTCTGCAAACAAATATTCTATTGTGATTATGAGCTAGCAGTTTGGTTGTTCCATATACATCCCTTATCCAAAAAAATCTATGTAAAACAATTTTAACATCTAGCTACATACTATCGCAACTAGTTATAACAAAACATGAATATAAACAAGCTTTTAACAACCAGTGAGAAACTTTCATGGAAATCAATACCTTCCAAATACCTTTTTGCTACCAGCAATACTTTGAACCTTTCATATTTTACTATGTTTGATTTTATAAAAGGAGATTCATCAAACAATCCATCTTTGTCCATAATGATTCCATGGGTAGTAGGATCCCATAGTCTACACCCCTTAACATAATCACCATATCAAAGATCTACCTATTTGATCTAGGTCCTACTGAGACTATTGATAAAAAACATAAGCATCACAACTAAATAATTTCAAATTTGAGTAATTACTAGATGACCCGTTCATACCTCTTTTAGAATCTTCCTGTCTTTTGCAACCGATGGTGACCGAGTTACCAAATAGCACAACCACTTATCTCCACGACTATTGTTGCAACTTGGCATTATTGAACATGCCTATTCGATCCCAACTTACTTGCAATAGTTTCAAAGTTCCATGGATATGAACCTACCTTCATCATGTATTCTCAAACACTTGATTGGCTTTCCAACACATCAACCTTTCTACAGAACCACCTTTATAAATTGGACACATTGCTGCACCTTGAACTTTGCATTCGAACAACCTTGACAGAATCTGACCAATCCGGCCAAGTAATCCTTCACTGCTTACCTCCAAGCCCATTTACAATCGAGTTCACTAATCCTTTTATAGGCTTCATTACATGCAAATACATGGACATAATAGAACGTGATATCCAAAACATATGGACCTGAACAACCACCTTCTTTGACCTAATTTTTTTTTAACTCATTAACTCTTTCACCGAGTTAAGGCTAACTCAACATACATGCCCCCCCACATATTCAATGTACCTAAATATATGTATTTAATTTTCATAGGTGACCTGATAAACGAGGGGTACACATGTCTATCCAGGTCTTACGAACATATGCCCATTTACAAGAAATCAATAATTTCTACAACTGCAAAGTAAAATCAATTTTTTTTTTATTTCACGGTGACTCAACCATCACCGCCCTGCACCTTCTATGTAAACACATGTGGAGAGACACAACAAAACGACAAAACTTTATCAACCATACATGTATCTGAATTTGTGTCTTTTGGGGAGTCCTCTTTGGATGCTTGTTGTCTTTTCCAACAATCCTTCTTGAGATGCCCAAATTTTCCACAAAACTAACATTTTGCCTTACCCTTACCTCCTTTTGACTTAGACCTGGATGTACCTTTTTTATCTTTCCCTCCTTCTATAGATTTACCTTTGACCACAATTTCTTCTGATGTTGAGGTTTCTTTACCGAATGTTTTCCTTATCTCCTCAAACAATAAAGATCCCACAACAATGTCATAGTCAATGGCCTTTGTTTTGTTAGACCACACAGTTGTGACCAGATGATCCCAAGACTCATGCAACAAAAACAATAGTGTAATCGCCTTGTCCTCATCCTCAAAGTTTACTTCCATATTAGTTAATTGACAAATCAGAGTATTGAAGACATTCAAGTGATCAATAATTTTCATACCTTCTTTCCTCCACAAGCTGTACAACTGCCTCTTCAAAAGATTATGTTTGAAAAGATGTTTTTCATATGGAAAGTCTCTAGTTTGGTCAACAAGCCTATTGTTGTCCTCTCTTCAACGATGTTAAACAACACCTCATCTTCCAGAAACAAACGAATAGTACTGAGGGCTCTTGCATCCACATCCTCCCAGTCCTCCTATATCATGCTTGTCAGTTTCTTTGGCTTTCCAGCCAAGGCCTTTTGCAATCCTTGTTGCAAAAACAGATCTCTCATCTTCCACAATGAAAATCTATTCTTACCACTGAACTTTTCCACCTCAAACTTGGAGCTCTGCACTTTCTCCATTAGTAGAAAAAACCGTCCAAAATAAAATTACAACTTCTAATAAACGAGGATGTTCGATCCAATGACCAGATTCTCTTTTCCTTTTCTTTGTTCTCCTTCAACTCTAATCTCTCATACCACCTGTTAGGCAGTGAAAGAAAAACATAGCATAGAACTAGAATATAAATGAGCAAGATCAAACATGCATTAAACCAAGAACAACAAACTAATCAATTGACATAGTGATTTATGTGGAAACCCAATGAGGGAAAAAACCACGAGAAATGAATATCGGTATTATTATTATTCAAGGGAGGATTAAAATAGCCTTCATAGGCATACAATCATCCTCTGCTCACACACTCTTCTCTTGTTGACACACTCTTCTCTCTGCTCCTTGCAAACGCTTGCACTCACATTGTACTCACACCTCTATGGGTATGCTTGCATATATAACATCTATCACCCAGTTACACAAGCTGATCATGAATAGATCACATAGTTACATGAGCAGTTCATAAATGGATTGCATGCATGCACATTAACATAGTTGCATGCATGTGCATGTGACCGCATGAGAAAATTTGTTGGCATGTTTCCAACATATTATTCATCATGAGAAAATTATAATTTACTTCGTGGCATAGTTATATGTTCATTTCCTGTGCAACTTTGGTTAGGATCTGGGAAAACTAGGACTCCAACGATTGATTGCATGTAAGTGTTGAAACCCCTCTTATATAATTTTACCTCCTACCCTTGTAGCCACACCCTCTGTTGATGGTAGACAAAAACTATATCTGAACCGTATGGTTCTACTGGAAGTTACTCCACAAGTATAGGCAAGATAAGTACTATTGAATAACTTCTTGTAAACCTTCTAGAGACCAAAATTCCATTTCTCCTATTTGTTTCCCACTCCTCGTAGGCTTAAACATCTACACCTCCTCTGTTCTGGGTGGGCTTCATTGTAGCAAAGGCGACGCTAGAAAATGGAATGTGTAGTGGGGAAGTGGGAGTTCCTATTGGGATAGAAACACCAATAATAGTCACCTGAACCTCATACATCTAAAACTTTGGAATTGGATTGTGAAGAGTTGAACCTAAGAAATATGCCAGTTGAAATTGAACCTGGCCGAACCAAGCCAATCACTGAGAAATTGTAACTGGAAAAAGAAGAAATAGTTTGATCTTGAACTTCGAGAACAATGGCTTGTCCAAAGGTCATTAACTATTTGACAATCAGAGGATTCAATCTAGTTCTACGCTACATGGAGGATTCAACTATCACATTATTAATTTTACAAACAAGTGTAATGCCATGATTCTTTGGTATGAGGCACAAGGTACAATGCATACACTTTTGTATCTAGAAAATTTAGACCTTTTAATGAATCATATTTTTAGGTGTTTTCATGTTTTTTAATCTTATAAATGTTTTTAGGTGTTTTCATGTTTTTTAATCTTATAAATGTTACGGGAGGAGTTCAAAAAGATGGGATGAAAACAAATTTCCTTGCAGGTGTGGAGATTTATGGGAGTTAAAAACACTGGGCTGAAAACAGACTCCCAAGACATGCCCTTCCAAGTCCATTGTGAGAAGTGAAAAAAGGTTTTAATTTTAATGAGTGTGAGAACTTTTCACAAAAATGTGTTATCTTAATGAGTATCTATTAATCAAATGACAAGAATTCCAAAACCATTACCATATTTAGATTACAAAGATATTTAGTGATTTTCAGTCAAAAACCTTGTTAAACTTATGATTGTGAGAACTTCTCACAAAAGTGTGTTATCTTGATGAGTATCCATTAATCAAAAGACAAGAATTCCAATACCAGAATTCCAATACCATTACCATATTCAGATTACAAAGATGTTTTGTAATTTTATTTTCCTTTACTCTTAACTTATTTAAACTACATCCGATCACAATAATTATACTCATATATAAAGGCATTTATATTAACAATGGTGATATAGTATTAAAATTGTCCACATATTATCAATTTTCAACATAAATTTTGAGGGATCAATATTAATTTAAGTATTCCAAACAATTAATTACTTTATTTAAATTAAACTAATGAGATATGTAATAAATGAAGTTATGAATAAACACAAAACAATAAATCAAATTTATTAAGTTATGCATAATTTTATAGGTTTTGGCGGAGCAATAAATGTGATTTATTGCCCACCCTTAGAAGTAATGCATAATTTTAGCTCACCTTAACAACTTATGCATAGTTTTACAGATTTTGGCATATCACTAAATCACATTTATTGCTCATCTTGACAAGTTATGCATAATTTTACAGGTTTTGGCAAAGTTATTAGGACTTTCAATATTTATTAATTCAGAACATTTCAAAACAACACTAAATTATTTCAGTGTTGTCCAAGTCTCCAACAGACTCTACGTTATGTTTTTCTCAATGTTTGTTGAATCGTTTCCAGGTTAACAATAAAAGGAAATACTGCATTAATGAAATCTTATGTTTTGCTCAATTTTTGTTGAATCCTTTCCAAGTTAACAACAATCAAAGGAAAATGTTGCATTAATGAGATATTGGACTACTTGAAGCCATTCAATTGCAAATGTATAAACAAATAGAACACTACCAATGCAAAACCGAACACTACTCATACGATTATTATGAAACAAGGTGACATTATATAAGCTATGTGAGTTGTTAACAAACTCCTAAGAAATAGGATCTCAACGGATCTCTACTAACACATATCCTAACAATCTAACAAAATCCTAATTTAAGCATTTCGACATTATTATTCCAACTCTTCCCCTTAATGGAGAAATGGATTCTCTAACACACCTAAATGTTTGCTACATTCTTCAAAACACATCTTTCCAAGAGGCTTGGTAAAGATGTCAACCACATTCTCAGTGGTATTACAGTAGGTCGAGTCAATTTCCTTCTCTTGTATCTTTTCTCTTACAAAATGATGTTGGATTTCAATATGCTTTGTTCTAGCATGATAAATTGGGTTGTGTGCCAATTTAATAAAGCTTTCATTGTCACATTTGAGAACAGTTGGATTCATTTGTTTGTTGCCAATGTCTTCAAGAATTCTCCTTAACCAAACAACTTCACAGGTAGCATTACATAGAGCTTTGTATTCATCTTCTGTTGATGATAAAGAAACAGTTGGTTATTTCTTACTGCTCCATGGCACGACCTCTGTACCAATGTTGAATGCATATCCTAAAGTTGATTTCCTATCATTAGGATTTCCAGCCCAATCTGAATCAGAGTAACCTGTCAACTCAACATCACAATTATCAGTATACATAATACCAAAATTAACAGTTCCTTTGAGATATCGAAGGACTTTCTTTGCAGCTACCCAGTGGCTTTCAAGTGGCTTAGCCATGAACTGACTAAGTATGTTGACTGAATATGCTATGTCTGGTCTAGTAGTAGTGAGATAGTTCAAACTTCCCACCAACTGGAAATACAGAGTACCATTTGCCTCTTTAGTTTCATTAACACTATATAACTTTGCATTATGTTCTAAAGGTGTTGACACTGCCTTGCATTCATTCATATTGAATCTTTCCAGTATTTCCCTCGTGTATTTACTTTGAGTGACCATTGTTTTACCATCTTCTCTCCATATTTCCAGACCTAAACAATAATGTATTTTACCAAGATCCTTCATTTCAAACATCCACGATAACTCAATTTTAATATCTTCAATCAAGTGGGAATCACTTCCTGTTATAATCAAATCATCAACATATAAAGATACCAAAGAAACATTCCCATTTTCATCCTTTTTGACATACAAATTAGGATCATTTTTTCTTTTCACAAAACCTTTCTGTGCAAATAATGAATCAATCTTAGTATACCAAGATCTAGGTGCTTGTTTCAAACCATATAAAGCTTTCTTTAGTTTACACACAAGATCCTCTTGTCCTTTCTTTATAAATCCTTCAGGTTGGACCAAATAAACTTCTTCTTTTAAATCACCATTCCAAAATGCAGATTTAACATCTAACTCATGTATTTTCCAATTGTGTTGTGTAGCTAATGCAATCATGTCTCTAATTGTATTTAACTTAGCTACATGTGCAAAAGTATCCTCATAATCAATTCCTTCCTTTTGTGAATACCCTTTTGCAACTAATCTAGCCTTGTATTTGTCAACACTTCCATCTGCATTAAATTTGGTTTTATACAACCATTTACATCCTATGGGAACTTTATTTTCAGGTCGTTTTGTTAATTCCCATGTTTCATTCTTCATTATTGATTCATATTCTTCATTCATTGCATTTTTCCATTCCTTATGATCTTTAGCTTGTTCATAAGTAACAGGTTCTACAACATTCATTACATGTGTCATCAATGCATAATCTTTATACCTGGAGGGTATCTGAATTGTTCTTGTAGACTTCCTTAATGGTCCACCGCTATCTTCACTTTCACTTCTTCTTTTTTGAGGTGTAGGAGTGTTTGGAGTATCTTCACTGCTTTCACCTTGTTGTTGTACTTGTTGCTTTTCCTGTTCCTGTTCATCATCTATATCAATTTTCACATGAACATCATTGTCATAAGTAGTATGCCAGACATCATACTTACTTGCTTCTTCATCTGTAGTCTCATGAAAAATGACATCTCTACTTGCTATGAGCTTATGTGAATTAAGTTCAAACAATTTGTATGCCTTATGATCATCATAATAACCAAGAAAAGTACCCTTTACAGATTTTGCATCCAATTTTCTTCTCTCATCTTTGGGAATATGAGCAGATGGCTTTGAACCAAATATTTTTAAATGACCAACCTCGGGTTTATAACCATAAAGAACTTCAAAAGGTGTTTTTGAATCTAGAATCTTAGTTGGACTTCTATTCTTTAAGTAAACAACAGTGTTAATGGTTTCTGCCCAAAAACCATTAGAGATATCTTTACCTTTTAACAAGCTGTGAGCACATTCCACTAATGTCATGTTCTTCCTTTCAGCTACACCATTTTGTTGTGGTGTAGAAGGCACTGTGAATCGCTGAATTATCCCATTGTTTTTATAGTAGCTTTCAAAGGCTCCTGAGGTATATTCTCCACCTTGATCAGATCTGAGTATCTTGATGTATTTACCTGTCTACTTTTCCACCATTGTTTTGAATTCTTTAAAATATTCAAATACATCACTCTTTTTCTTTATGAAATAAACCCAAGTAAATAGTGATTTGTCATCAACAAATATCAAAAAATACCTTGTACCACCAAGTGATAAGGTTTGCATGGGACCACAGACATCAGTATGTATTAATTCAAGTATCTCTCTCTGTTTATTCTCTTTATGCACTGGAAATTCTTCCCTATGCTGCTTACCTAGTGCATAAGCTTCACATTCTATATGCTCATGTTTGAAAACATGAAGCCCTTCAACCATTAATTTCTTTTGAAGTAGCACTAAGTCATTTTGGTTAAGATGTCCATACTTGCGATGCCATAGCTCTTCAGTTGTCATTGTAGTAGATGTCAATGCATGATGATTGGACTTTTTGACATCAAGCTTATACAGTGTTCCAATTCTTTTCCCTGTGGCTATGATTTTATAATGATTCTAAATATCCTTCACAAGACAATGATACTACATAAATTCTACTTTCAAATTTTTATGAGTTATTGCTGAAACATAAATCAAATTCTTTTTTATGCTTGGAACATACAACACATCATGAATCTGTCTCTTTTGGCCATTAGGTAAATTCACACATATTTTTCCATAACCCTGAATCTTGAGAAATCTGTTATCTTCTAAATATATGTGTGTTTCATCTTTACTCTTGTGATATTCATCAAACCACTCTTTGACACAAGACATATGCGCTGAGGCACCTGAATCTATAAACCATGCATTTTCATCATCAATTTTCACAAACAATGCATCTTTTGAAATAAACAACTTTGAACTCTGAAAACTTTCATTGGTGGATGTTTCAGTTGTGACATAATTTCCATTATGTTTTCTAAACTTATGTTTGGATTCATCATCTTTCTTTTTATAACTGTCTTTAGCATGATGACCAGGTTTCCCATAGTAAAAACAACCATCATTTTTCTTATCATGAGAATCAGATTTTGAGTGAGTCATACCTCTGTTTCTTGGCTGAAACTTGACTGTCCTTTTTCTGTCCCATGTCTTGCCTTGGTATGGTTGTTTTCCTTTGGCCATCAATGCTAATTCTGGAGTGTGAGAGTCCATCTCAAACACCTTAATTCGTTCTTCCTTTTGTAGAAGAATCCCTGTTAACTCAATAAATGTAGGGGGCTTTGCTCTACCTCCTAGACTTGAAATAAAGACATGATAATATCTGATTAATCTTTTTAATGTAATAGTTACCATGTCAGTATTTGAAACACTATCACCTATTGCACTTAACTGATCACATAAATCCTTAATACAGGAAACATAGCTGGTGATATTCTCATTTCCAGCCATTTCATACAAACCTTTCAAGATGTCCCATGTTTCCTTAGAAGTTTTACAATCTCTGATGTGCGGGATTATGTTGTCTTTGACAGACAGTCGCAACAACACTTTTTCCTTAGTTTCTCGTTTCTCCCCGTCTGCAAGAGTAGCACCTTTTGGTTTGGCTTCATTTCTTTTTACTATCGTCCAGACATTCAGTGCTTCAAGCATAGTTAATATCTTGAATTTCCAGTCAAGACATTTAATTTTCTACGTTGTTGACTACCAACGGTTCGGTGGAGTAAAAAATAAATAAAATAAACAGTAGTTTTACGTACGAAGTTTCCTACTCTTTTACTTGATAAGTCGGTGAAAAACGTAAGAGATTAGAGATGCTGGCCTTTAGAATCCTGAACTACGGAAAACAGTTAACAATGGTTTTGTTTACCCAAATGAATCATCCCACCGACCATTTGACCATTCTACTGGAAACGCAATAAGCCCATTAATCAAAATTAACCTGAGTGTCCTAACGAAGCCATCTAGTTCTGTAATTATAGTTTTGACGTTTTCCAAAGGTTTGTGTAACGCTATTGAACTTGTCAGAATGGTAATCTTAATAAATCTCGAATTCTGTAAAATTAAAATTATATGAAAGACCGAACCGTGATCATAGCGTGTAGAGATTGAAATGAAGCGTAGTTAGGTAGGCTTAAGAGTGCAGAAGGTTGCTAGCTAGGTCCCGCTCCACGCCTTAGTCTAAACGTTTTACAACATGTTTCTTTTTTCGGTGATATATTTGGGGGACATTTGCCCGAAATTTTGTGACAAAAATTTAAATTTAGAGAAGTAACACAGTGGAAACTTCACATTATGCAAGTGAGACAGAGCTCATGAAACTTCAATTTATGAGGAAAACACTATTACATATATAGCTAGAGTACTCACCAACAAACCTGGAACAAAATCCTAAAATTATGGATCTCAAACTACTCATAAGCTAAAATTACAACCATGCAACAACTTCCTATTTTGACAATGTTTTAGATAACTTAATGTAGACATTATCTGAGCAACATTTTCCATTAATGGAGAAATGAATTACACCTAACTTCTTCTAAAAACTTCAAAAGTTTACCAAGAAGCTTGGTAAATATATCAGCCACATTATTATTTGTATTACAAAAAATCAAATCAATTTTGTTTGACTCAATCTTCTCTCTCTAGAAGTAACAAGTGGTGTTATAGCTCAATGTGTTTTGATCTTGCATGATATATTGGATTATGTGTCAATTTGATAGCACTTTGATTATCACAATTGATGCATGTTGGACCATTTTCTCCTCTTCAACATCTGCAAGAATTCTCCGCAACCAAAAAACTTCACAGGTAGCATTGGTTAAGACTTTATACTCAGATTATGTTGACGGAAAAAAAACAGTTGGATGTTTCAAATTTATTGTTCCTTTCATGTATCGGAGGACTTTCTTTGCATCTTTCCAATGGCTTTCAGAAGGCTTAGGCATGAACTGACTAAGGATGTTGACTGAGTATGATATGTCCAGTCTGGTAGTGGTGAGGTAGTTCAAACTTCCCACCAACCGGCGATATAATGTACCATCTTCCTCTTTAGTTCCATCATTACTGTATAACTTTGCATTATGTGCTAAGGGAGTTGACATTGCTTTACATTAACTCATATGAAACTTTTTAAGAATTTCTTTTGTGTATTTTCTTTGTGTAATCAGTGTCTTACCAGACTCTTTTGAGACTTCAAGTCCTAAACAATAATGAAATTCACCGAGGTATTTCATCTTAAATTCTTGAGACAATTGAATTTTAATCTCATCAATTTAACTTGTGTGCACTGCTTGTAATAATGAGATCATCCACATATAAATATATTAAAGAAACATTTTTCATATTCATCTTTCTTAATATACAGGTCAAGATCAGTCTTGCTTTTCACAAAGCCTTTATGATAAAAGAATGAATCAATATTTACATAACATGATCTCACTGCTTGTTTCAAACAATATAAGGCTTTCCTTATCATGGAGACTAGATGCTCTTGTCTACTTGAAAAACCCTTCATCATAAACCAAATAAACCTCTTCCTTTAAATCACCATTCAGGAAAACATATTTAGCATATGACTGATGTATTTTCCATTTACGTGTTGTAGCTAAGGGAATCAATATTCTAATTGTACTTAGTTTATCTACCAGTGCAAAAGTATCATCATAATCAATGCCCTCATTTTGTGAATATCATTTTGCAACTAATCTAGCCTTATATTTATCAATGCTACCATTTGCTTTAAATTTAGATTTGTACAACCATTTTCTTCCAATAGGGACTTTGTTTTCAGTCAGTTCTACTAATTCCCATGTATGATTTTTCATAAGAGACTCATATTCTTCATTCATAGCATTTATCCACTCTTCATGTTTTTTTGCTTGTTCATAGTTTACAGGTTCTGTAACATTCATTACATGTGACATCGATGCATAGCATTTAAACCTTATAGGTGGTTGAGTTTGTCATGATGACCTCCTTGGTCCTTCACTGCTTTCATCTCTTCTCCTGCTATGTGGTGACTCTTCTCCACTTGATGTATCATGAATGCTTGAAGTGTCCATACTACTTTCATTTCGTTCTTGAACATATTCCTGTTCTTGTTTAACCATTGCATCTATTTTTACATGATCATCATTATAATCAAAAACCTTCCAAGCATCAACATTATTCATTGTATCACATCTATCTCCATTTTCATGAAACACCACATCTCTACTTGCAAACAATTTATGTGAACTAGGATCAAACAATTTTTATGCTTTTTGATCAGTACAATACCCAATAAAAACACACTTGATTGATTTTGCATCAAGTTTTCTTCTCTCTTCCTTAGGAATATGTGAAAAGGAAGTGGATCCAAACACTCTTAAGTGACTCACATCAGGTTTATAACCATGAAAAACCTCAAAAGGAGTTTCAAAATATAATTTCTTAGTTGTACTTTGATTCTTTAAATAAACAATAGATTAATGGCTTCTTCCCCAAAACCATTAGAAATATTTTTACCTTGAAGCATACTACGAGCACACTCAACCAATATTTTGTTCATTCTATTAGCAACACCATTTTGCTGAGGTGTATGAGGTAATATAAATTTTTGTTGGATCCCATTAAATTTACAATAACTTTTAAATGTTCCTGATGTATATTCACCACCGTGATCAAATATGATAATTTTAATACATTTTCCTATCTTTTTTTCAGCCATAGTTCTGAATTCTTTAAAATACTCAAATAGATCACTTTTTCTCCGTATGAAATAGACCCAAGTATATCTAGATCTATCATAAAAAAAATAAGAAAGTACAAAGCACCACCAAGTGACCTAGCTTGCATAGGTCTTCATACATCATTATGAATTAATTCAAGTATATCGGTTTGTCTTTTCTCTGTATGTATGAGAAACTCCTCTCTATGTTTCTTACCAAGTGCACATGCCTCACATTGGAAATGATCATTCTTCATAGAAGGAAGACCTTCTACCATTGTTTTTCTTTACATAACATCAAATCATTGTAATTGATGTCCTCATACATGTGGTGCCATAACTCTTTTGTTGACATTGTTGTGGATGTCAATGCAACATGACGGTTCATTGTCACAACCAACTTATATAATCCACCAACTCTAGTACCTGTGGAAAAAATATTGTAGTGATCGTCGACATCTGTTAGAACACACCTTAACTTACCAAATTCGACTTTTAAATTATTACCAGTAATAGTTGAAACATATATTAAATTCTTTTTAATACCATGAACATACATCACAACATGAATCTATCTCAATTGTCCATTAGGTAAGTTCACTCTTATTAATCCATAGCCCTGAACTTTATGTTATATGTTACCTCCTAAATAAATGTGTGTTCCATCAATGTTCTCGTAATATTCATCATACCATTATTTATTAAAGGACATATGGGATGATGCACCAGAATCAATGAACCATGCATTCTCATCATCAGTTTCAACACACAATGCAACTTGAGAAATAAACAACTTAAGATTCTTAAATTCATCATTCACTGAAGTGTTTTTGTGGACAAAATTTCCATTATGCCTTTTATATCTTTGACTAGACTCATGATACTTTCTTCTATAGCAGTATTTGACTAGATGTCTAGGTTTTCCACAATAGTCACATTCAACATTTTTCTTAACATAAGAATCGGGATGTGACATACCTTTTTGCTTTGCTTGAAACTTGTCGTTGCTTTTGTCCCATGGTTTACCTCTATATAATCATCTTCTTTTTGTATACAAAGCCAAATCTGAACCACTTGAGTCCAAATCAAAATTCTTCATCCTTTCTTCCTCTTGAAGAAGAATACTTATCAACTCACTAAAGGTAGGGGGCGATGGTATTGTTGCAAGTGTTGAAATAAAGACTTTATAATCTTGCACTAAAACTTTCAATTTGACAGTTACCAAATCATAATTAACTACTTATTCACAAATGTCACCCAAATTTTCACTTAGATATTTGATGCGAGAAATGAAGGTGCTTATACTTTCATTGGCTTTCATTTTAATAGACAACAACTTAGTTTTAAGAATAATATTAGGTTTGCATTAGAGGTTTCATACAAACCTTTGAGAACTTCCCATGTCTCTTTGGAAGTCTTACAATCTCAAATGTAAGGAATTATGCTATCTTTTATTGAAATCCGCAACAACACCTTTACCTTCATTTCTCGTTTTTCCTAGTCTGGAATGGAGCCAACAAAAATGGGTTTGAGCTAATCTCCTTTCACAATCATCCATAGATTATATTATTTAAGGACAAGCATCATCTTAAATTTCCAGTTAACATAATTTTCTCCATCAATTTTTGTAGATTCATTAAAGTACAAATCAACAAGAGGATTCCACATGCTTCATAATTAATAAATTATGTAAACAGAGTTAATACCTCGAATATTAATGTTTTCTTAAGAAAATCACCTGCAGGTTGGGATTTGGCATCAATTTTAGGGCAGAGATAACTTCCCATGTAGCAGTACACAAAAATATTCAACAACTGTGAGTGTGTTGACACATCGATTGGCAAACCACAATGAGCTCTCAGCTTGCGGGACTCCTTCGACAGCTCTTCAACAACGATGACATGTTCTTCCTTTGCAAGTAAAACAACTCCACTTGACAGGGAAACAAATCATCCTCCTTTTGCTTGCTGGTACACTCATTCAAACACATCAAACAATGTTCCCTCCAGCACAGGGCCTCACCATCTGGTTGTGCAACAACAATCCCTCACAATGGCTCTTCACATTACGACTTCAACAGAGTCGAAATATCTATCT